>JAQMYK010000039.1:5851184-5865555 GCA_030014345.1 Clarias buthupogon | reverse complement strand
AAACAGGAAGTTAATATCACCAACCATTCCCATTTTATTAAGGTGTATCCATATAAATGGCCCACCCTGTATATATAGATGGGGATAGTTTTTTTTTTTTTCCATAAAATTTTATATAAGTATGTCTGAAATCAAAATTGGGGGCCATATAAGTGCATTAACTAGGTCTTGACCATTTAAACTTTTCCTGCTCTGCACACTGACCTTGAAATTTGTCATACACAGAAGGCAAATACAATGAAAGTATCGCAGCAAAATTCCACAACCCTCATTCGGTGCAAAAATGCATTCCAAAGTTCAGCTGACATTAATACGAAGCTTCTGAATTGAAAATGATGTTTTTTTGTGGTATTTTGTAAAATTACTGTGTATTAGTATTTACAACTTTTACAAATTACAAATGTAGCTTATTTCTTTGCCCAGAAATATCCATGTGGATATCTCCAGGTTAGCCTGATGACTAATTCCAGTTAACCATATGGCTAGTTCAGGAGAAAGAAAAGATTTCAATTTGTACTGAATACACTGTAACTTTGAAAGAAACCAACTTGATTTAACCCAGATTTTAATTATAAAACGAATCTTGGGTGACATTGCAGATTCCAATGTAATTTTAAATATTGATAATCAATCACTCAGAATGGACCTCAGCAGGCAAATGAATATATTCTTGTGGCCCGAGTCCCCTGGGATAGGCTCAAGTCCTCCTGTGGCCCTGAACAGGTTAAGTGGTAAAGCTAATGAGTGAGTGAGTGAGTGAGTGAGTGAGTGAGTGTATAAAGATTATGTGGTTAGCGTAGTTCCGAAAATTGGCTCAAGATCCACTTTGACTGAACATAAATTAATGGATGGATGAATGAATGAAAAAAGTCACATTTTTCTCATTTTCCTCACATCCATTTTTACCAGCATTTACTGCTTCATAATTGCATCATGAATGAACAAATCTTTTTTTGAGTCATTTAGTTCATTTCATTCTTTTGATCAGAAATAAAATAAAATGTTACATTTTCAATAAACAGACCCCCAACACGTCTACATACACAAATTTTGAATATAATTCCAGTAATAAAAATATTACAATGCAGCTAAGGACATATTATAATAAACAGAATGAGCAGCTCACCTCTCATATCTTCTGGTCCGAATCGTTTGTTCTTTTGTCACTTGACTCTCGTAGATGCTATGCAGTGCATTACACAGGAAACAGAATTGACTGGTTCTTCTCATGAGTCTTCTAGTCTAAGTTTTTATTTTTTTATTTTTTTTATCTATTGCACTGCCAAGTAGAAAATAAAGGAATCACTCTCTGAGACTACTCGTTCTTCTGAGTCACATTAAAGACTCGTTCAAAAAGAACGATAATGAACAATCCATCACTACATTATTGTGATAAAAGAGCCAGTTATAGTCATAAAGGCATTTCCTTCAGGGATATGCAAACCAGCAAGGCTTCATTGGTTTCCAAGCCTGATGTGTAGTTCCATAGGGAGTGGTTGTTGTACAAAAACCAGGTGGAGTATGAATTAAGAAGGATGGGTTAGGCATAGATGCAGAAAAGAGATTGATCCAATGCGATTAATGTAATCTTGTTCAGTGGTGGCTTAGTGCGTTAAGGCTGTGAGTTCCTGATTGGAAGGTTGGCAGTTTGAGCCCCAGCTCTGCTAGGTTGGTGCTGTTGGTCCCCTGAGCAAGACCCTTAACTCTTTCTGCTCCAGGGGTGCCTACTAACAAAACTGGGATAAGTAAAGAGTAAAGAATTTCACTAAGCAGTAATGTATATGTGACGAATAAAGGCTGAACTTCTATTAAAATTGATTAGTTCATTGATCGACCAAAGACATTATGCACAGATGTGAGAAAACAGTTAGAATTAAATAGCTGTAAAATAGTGTCCTGAAATAAAAGAAGAGGAAAAGTGGAAAAGAAAGAAAAGAGCATGTGTTATAAAGTGATACGTCTATACCATTCACAGGCAACTTGTTAGATAGAAAGCCTGAATCATAACGTTTAATAAACTGTATATGAGAGAGACATTTTGAATGTGACTTTATCAAACACACAAAGTAACTTTCTGCTCACTTTCTTTCGGTCTTTTATAATCTATTAATGACTGCAAGGTACACCGTGACCACAAAGTTCATCTCTGTGAGATATTGGATATATTTTATTTGGGAACAGGGTGCAAACAGAAGAAGGTGTGATGATTAACACAACAACAACAAAAAAAACTTTTAAAAAGAACACCTTGTGCTCCGGAAGTCAGAAAGCTCACATGCTCGTAAATTCCTCTGTCAACCTTCACGAGGAGAAAGAACATAAAGAATTTTTCAGTTTGTAGTCGAACATAAAAGAAAATGCTGCTTGTTTCATCCTTAAGATCATCATGTGCCCAGTGAGTTCTTTTGTAACATAATCAAAGAAAAGTTCTAAGGAAAAAAAAAAAGTTACATAATAAGATTTGTTGCTTTGATTTGTAGGTATGATTATAGCTGAGTTTTAAAGGTCGTGCCACTACAGGGTTAAGCTAAAAATGAGCACCAAGCAATATTAATACTGCACTCATAGATCCTAACTTTGCACTCGTTGACACGTAAGTTAATTAGTCAGCTGGCTTTGTTCCCATGACGTCTTGGACAAGTGGCTAATTGCAGTTCAGGAACTTAGTGGAGTTTTCCATCAGCAGGTCTCTTGTGTGGGGTGGTCTGGGGAAACAAAATCACTGAATGTTGCTCTGGGTAAATTCTGTCCAGGCAGTTTTTTTTATTCCTACATTGACACCTTTGGGAAAAAGGCAAAATTTTGATATACTCAAGTATATCTCTAGCTTGTTTGTTTTAATTCCATTGAATATTCCTTACAGGTTATTGATATTTTAATATTCTAATATCCACAATGCAACATTTTTTGAGATGTACTATATATACCTCCAGGTGCCAGAGCTACTGTACCCAGATGGCACAAGGGGGGACATGCAGGTTAGGCTAATTGGTGTTCCCAAATTGCCCGTAGTGTGTGAGAGTAAGTGTGTGTGCCCTGCGATGGATTGGCACGGAATAAGCAAAATAAAAGATGAATGAATAAAAAAGGGATTAATTTATTTGGATTTATATACTGTATGTTTGTACCAATTTGAATGACTGTTCATGCTTTGTTATTATACTATTGTCTGTATATATGCTAATAAATGCATATATATTAACATATTCGATAATGATTTTAAGACATATTCTATAAATTTTCTTTCGGAGGTGAAAGTTACTAGAACATGTTGTTGTTGGTCTTGGCACAGGTTTTACGCCGGATGCCCTTCCTGACGCAACCCTCCCATTTTATCCGGGCTTGGGACCGGCACTGCATCCAGTTTCATACTAGAACATGCTAAACATAATTAATGAATAAAAGATGCGGTTCCTTTGAAATACCACCCAAGTGACACGCAACGGTAAGGTTTAGTATCTCATTTCCTGACAGTGGCCCTCGAGTCTGTTTTAATCTGGAGTGCGACCCTTTGCCATTTGGCAGATGCATTAACAATCACCATGTTAGTGAATCTCGGGTTTGCTGCACCTGCCCCATCGTTTATCTCATCTCTATCTCATCCATTCTGACTGTCAAAGTGGATGGCCTTTTGCGAGGCTTAGGAAGGCTCAGACACTGAGACAAGATCACAGCACTGTCGCAGCTGACTGGTCTACTGGGGAAGCAGCTGGAGAAGAAGCCATCCATTACTTTGCCCTGACGCAAGACTGCTACTTCTGTTGATGATTTCTGTGGCAGGAATGGAGGAGAGTGGCTTTCTGGCTTCCGATTATGTTCATCTTTCTAGTTCAAGGCTCCTGATAATAATAATGTGGCATACTATAGATCCTCAAATACTGTAGGATGGAGTTTCTTCCCTGCATGCACTTTTTCAATTGAGATTTTCCTGGACTCATTCTCTATGTACAGGGTTGCAGGTGGCCTGGAGTCTACCACAGGGGACTCGGGGAACAAGGCAAGGTATACACTGGAAGGCACACACACTCACTCACTCAATACAGCCAATGAAATGGAAATGCCAATAATCATAATCTGCCTGTCTTTGGACTGTGTGAGAAAACCAGAGTAAATGGAGGAAACCCACCAAGAACATACAAACTCCACCCACACAGACCCGAGGTGCGAATCAAAGTTGACTGGTGCATTCCTATAGACCGTTTGCATCTGCCATCACAACATCTGTCTTCCATGGTCCCGCCCACTTCTGGATGCCAAAAAGGCATTACTTACCGGATGCCAGTGCCAAACTTGCCTTGTTTCAGACTTTCCTCTGAACGGTTCATGTTGTTTTGTATATGTACATACATACAACAATCAGCAGAACAGAACCTATTAGTAATAGGAACAAAGCATGAGGTAATGAGGGGGGGGGGGGGGGTCGTAAAAACACCTTGAATGTAATTATCAATAAAAATACATAGCTTAACATCGGTTAACGGTTCTTCCACTACCCACTGTCGTGATTGAATTCATGGTAGCAAATGGTCTATAGTGACAATTCATTTACAGCATGGTGGAAGCACGAATCCAGTTAAAGGTCTAAGCACAATAATAAACAGATTTGATAAACAACTTTAGAAATTCAGGTTTCGCAGGAACAGTAAGGAAACAGCTGGTATAAACTAAACGATAATAGGCACTAACTTCCTTTAAACGTAACTATAAATGGTAAAAATAAATTGTCATTAAATAGTAAATGTAATAAATTACTGCTGTGGTGTACACTTGGAATGTGTTGTTAGAGGAAAATAATTAACTTCAGAATGTTGCCTCACGTTGAGCCGCATCACTAAACCCATTTCCTAAAAGAGAGCTGATGCGAAGAAGATGATGAAGTGAAAGCACAGAAAGAAAGTGCAGCAGGGATGAGTGTGTATTGGACGCCTCCAAAGATGCTCTGAGACTCAGCTGCTGTCTGCATTAGTTCCCATCCATCTTCCTGCCTGCTGACACAACGTTCTCTCTCCCCCACGTTCGGTCAAGTGGACAGCCGCCATCTATACAGCCAACTCAGCTCAGCTCTACTCTGAGATCTCTGGGGTTTTAAGGAGACCCACAATCCACCACCATGACACATGCACACATACGAGACTATGCGGCCCTTTTTCCCACATCTTTGGTTAAGATTTCCGCTCCCTGCAATGCAGAGGCCCAAACCTGTTCCAGCATGGCAGTACGAATGAAGACATGGTTAGAATTTCATGCACAGAACCCCGCCCTTAACCGCATTGGACACTAGTTGTTCCCGTTTTTACCATCCCATCAATGTAAGTATAAATTATCCATAAAATCACAATGATTGCGGTTAAAATAAATAAATAAATAAATAAAAAGGTTGTGTAACAAAAGCCTATCTCTCAGTGAGCATTTCATGTTTGATCTCTATATCATATATGTTATTTTTCATATCATACATATTTTAATATCTGCCAGTTCTGCGTCAGTCAATGTCTCTTCCCAGCTCACAAAGTATCCATCATTGCATCTTCATTTTCATGGGAAAGAATGTTGCATTTATTGGTTGCATTTGAGGAACCCTTTAAAACGGCACAGCCTTAGATGTGATACTGTTCTTTCAAATGCATAATTCAAAGGATGTGGCCCCGGAATTGAGACACACCCATAATCCTCAGAACTATATATAGGGTTTTCCCAGGCCATCATACTGTGAGTGGAATCTTCCACATGACCACCACCGTCTCCTGTTTCACCTCCTCTCCCCAAGGATGAAGTTGTAATGTTGAGTTCATGGTCATGCTTGGAGCTCCAGCCACTAATTGAAGCACTTACATGCTGGAAGCTGATGACTTACACCAACAGCATCATGGAGACCCTCCCCCATCGTTCGCTACCTCCACACAAAATCCACCATGCATGCTTCCCCGATCCGGCCAACACTCCACTTGGCAGTTCTTTCATCATGCTCTAAAGAGATGAGTACGCTGAGCATTAAAGGAAATTGAGAATATTTACATTTTAGTTTAAGGATATGACAATTCCTAATTTTCAATCATTTTATTTGTATTGGAAAAAACTTGAGCTTTTTTTTTTTTTTTTTTACTATTACAGCTTTTTAACTTCTCTGACTGTGGCTTGAACTCGGTTACAGGGCATTTGAGGCCAGCCAAGCTGTGAAGATGCCGCACATCTGCGTTCAGGCTGAACAATGTGTTTGTGTGTGTGTGAGAGAGAGAGAGAGAGAGAGAGAGAGAGAGATAGAGAGAGAAGGTCTGGCAGTGGAGGACCGAGACGTCCGCAAGTACGTACATATGTTAGCGTGGTTCTTGCAAAAGTGCTTGGTCTGTTCCAGATTTCTGCTGACTGAACAAAAGATACAGTTTGTGTCCAGTGAAAGGGAAGACAAGAAAAAAAAGAAACAACACACACACACACACACACACACACACACACACCCTTTTCCATGTTTCCTGCCAGCTGGAGCAGTGCTATAGGACTGTGGAAGAATGCTAACTGGGGGGAAAAAAACATTTTCTAATTCTTCTTTTCGTATTGATACATAACGAACGAAATTCAATAGGCTTCATGTTAAAAAAAAGAAATTATTATTTATCAAAATTACAACAACATATTCAAAGGGACATAGATTTTATTACCGATTTCACAAAGCTACACACATCAAGTCGGTAGTCCAGCTCCGAAACATTCACTTTTGGCGAGTCCCTCATGTGTTTTTAACTGTAGCGTGGGGATTTTCTTTCCCATAAATGCGAACATTATGATTGTTGACTTTTGTATGAAATATGGCTGAAAACAAGACGCTTTTTGAGCTCCTCATCTTCAAGTTTCTGTTGCATAGCAGCACAGAATTAAATGTAGAACATGAAACTTTTCACACATTTCTCATTAAAATTTGAGATCATTGAGACGAGAATTGGCTATGTTGTTAGACTATGAAATGATGTCAATTTTGGGGGGAAACCCTGTATATAGATGATTACATATGAGCAAATATCGTCGAATGAGGATTAATATTAGTTGATAGAGTACAAAAAAATTAAGACGTGCAATGATGTGCAATGTTATACCCATTGAAACTGACAGCAGTGCCATAGTGAATGCTGCAAGACTGAGTATTCTGCAATTCAATGCAGATAAGGGTACATGAGAAGTGGATAAATATATATGACTGTAAACAGTAAGTATCTTATGAAGGACAGTAACATGTTTAACTGAGGGATTAGTAATAATGTATTAGTAGAGGGACCAATCACGTCCCCAGGCACCGTAAAGAGGTGTTAAAGCAGCATATGGCCCGGGGAACAAAGGATTTCCTAAGTCTGTCAGTAGAGCAGCTCTGTGATAGGAGTCTCCCACTCAACATGCTTTCCTGCTTGGCAAAAGTTCAAGGTCCCCCTTTCCAGCACCAGCTCCAATGAGTCCAGCTTAAAGCCCACCACAAATTCTGGTCTCTTGACCACCTTGTCCAGTCGAGTGCATTCAGGATTCCATCATCAACACAAAGAAAAGAGCTCTAATTTGAAACGATTTGTAAGATCTCTGTAAGATTTGCATAGTGGTCCGTAAAAACCCCACTGTGGCTGAATTCTGGAAAACCGTCCAAAATACCCATGGAAACTTTAAATATAGGAAAATATACATGTATTTTACCCAAAACTATCTGTAAATGTCTACTTCCAAGCTTTTATTTTAGCATGAAGCATGAACCTTGTTAGCAAAGTGTAATGTTTTCAATCAATGATCAATCAAAATGTCCAATGACAATTCTTTGGCAACTTCCCAGGCCAGTCTGCGGCCCCTGGGGGCTGACAAACTTCTTTATTATTTATAAGATAATGGTGATGAATACTGGTTGAAGAGGCTCCCTGCAAACTTTTGGCTATAGGGCCTCAACGGACTCTAGAATTGCCTCTGTCTGCCGTGTTCATAGGCTGTCACAGCAGCAATATCATCATCATCATCATCATCATCATCGTCATTTCAGTGTAAAAATATTTAAACAGCTTGTTAGCAAAGTTTGATGTTTTGGCCCTGAATAGAAGTGAGTCACTAGCTAGATTTATATGGACTCTAATATTTATAAATAATATAATATTAAATACTGCGATGGATTGGCACCCTGTCCAGGGTGTACCCCGCCTAGTGCCCGAAGTCTCCTGGGATAGGCTCCACGCCCCCCGCGACCCTGAACACAGGATTAAGCGGTATAGAAGATGAATGAATGAATGAATGAATAATATTAAATATATACTGTAATACCCTAACATGGACACTAATCCATCCCTCCTTCTTGGAACCTTTGTAGTCCAACTAGGGACCGTGAACTGGTGGCCAATGGTGACCAGTGTATTTATTCCCATTTTCACAACCATGGTAGGACCAACATTCATACAACACAGGCCATTTTTGAGAATGCAAATTCATCTGCATGTTTTTGGACCTAGAGGAAACCCACCAAGGACAGGGAGAACATGCGAACTCTATGGACACAGACCCTGAGGCAGGAATCCCAGGACCCTGGAAGAGCAAGGCAGCAGTGACTATTTAATCAATATGACTTCAATCAGATTGAAGAAATATTGTCTTCATTGATTTTAGCTTGAATATATATCAATTGAGGCGGCACGGTCGTGTAGTGGGTAGCACTGACCCTTGCACCTCCAGGGTCCGGGTTCGATTCCCGTCTCTGTGTGCATGGAGTTTGCATGTTCTCCCCGTGCTTGGTGGGTTTCCTCCGGGTAATCTGGTTTTCTCCCACAGTCCAAAAACATGCAGATTAGGCTAATTGGTGTTCCCAAATTGCCTGTAGTGTGTGAGTGAGTGTTTGTCTGTGTGCCCTGCGATGGATTGGCACCATGTCCAGGGTGTACCCCGCCTCGTGCCCTCATTCCTGGGATAGGCTCCAGGCCCCCCGCGACCCTGTATACAGGATAAAGCGATATAGAAGATGAGTGAGTGAATGAGTGAGATATCAATTGAGTGAAGAGACACTAATGCCGGTCAGGTTTAAATAAGCCATTAGTATCTTTAATTAGCAGCACACTGTGGCCTTGCACCTCAAAGGTCGAAGCTTCGATCCCTGCTTCAGGTCTGTGTGTGGAGAGTTTGCGAGTTCTACCTGAGCTGGATGGGTTTCCTCCAGGTACTCTGACCGTGCAAAGACATAAGCAATAGACAAATCGCCATTTCCAAATTGCGTGTAGTGTGTGAGTGCTTCTACCCTGTGCGTAGGATCCACAGAATCCAGGGTCCCTACGACCCTGTACAGGCTAGTATAATAGGAAAAGGAGAGTTTATCTTTAATTAATTACAATTTTCAAAATTCTAACCCTGTATCTGCATGAGAGATATGTGCAAAAAGTAACACATGTGCATTATAAAAAGTCAAGGCTCTTCACAAGCCGCTGCGCACACGAGCGCAAGAATTCCTCAAGAACAGATGTTGCGTCTGATTTCGATGCAGGCGAACCTTCACTGATTGGCTGTCATAGACAATTCCATAGTCTCCACATCAGCTCAGCAGGTGTGCACGCCGAGGTGCTTGGCAAGCAACATCCTTATCGAGCTCTTGCACATGTCCACGTATGGAGAAAGCCCATTACTGGAAGCATTCGAGCAGCAGCCATCTTAGTGCAGGAAGGAAACAATGCAGCCTGGACTTGTCAGCAATCATGTCTGCTCTCCGGCTCCCTGTGGCTGCAAGATGCTCCTGTAATTGGACCATCTCAAGGAGTGACACCTTTCTTGACAGTCATGATTGCTTAGCTGGGAAAAAAAACCCACACAAATCACGCTATAGGATAAGGCGTCACTGCTTATATGTAAGACCTATGTGACATATTATTCTCTTTTTTTTACTGTCTGTCACAATGTGTTTAATAATCCTCATTGAAGCCATTTTCCTAGTTCTAGTCCTTTGCCCTACCTCCTTTTCTTCAAGGCTAAATCGTGTACCGAGTGCATAAATATATGATGAGCTGGTGTGTGTGTGTGTGTGTGTGGACGCCGAAGGAGAAGCCCTTTTGGAGCGCGTATAAAGCCTGTGAGTGGGGCTGATATGTGATACTCCGCAACAGCATTCTCCCTGCTCAAACCAGCCATCTGCTCAATAATTCACACACGCTGCCTTGAACTGCTGCAAAGAAACAGACACAGATGCAGACACCTGGCAGCATATGCTTGGCGCAGACACACACACACACACACACGCACCTTAACTATTGTCCATAACAATGTACAAATGTTCGCTGTCTTTTCTCATTTCTTAACCAGACAGACAATAGTGGAAGCGATAGGAAGCGATTGCAAGGGTCAGGGGCTGTCAGTTACTCCATCTCCATGACGTCCGGTTCCGCTGAGTGGGTGCAGCACTAAATTTAGCTCCTCAGCAGCCCCAATGACCCGCCAGGGCTGCTAAATATAGCCATCTACTCACTTTCCTTTCTGGCTCCATGCAGGCATGTGATCAGCTTTCACGCTTTTGTGCAAAGAAGAGGAATACAGTGGAAGGGAAATGGCTAAGGGTTTTGGGTGGTGTGTTTGGGTTTGTTTTGGAATATTGATTGGAAATGAAATGATATCACTGCATTAGAATTAGAACTGGGTTTATTTCTCACTTACAGGTACATTTTATCTGGCACCCTCAGCTTGTTATGTGCACGGGTGATTTTTGAGTGGAAAACTGACAAAAATGTACATTTTGACATGGAACCTTGTTTAAATTAGAAAACCTTGATCATGTTTGATGGAGCAAATACAAACCGTGCAAGTTAACCAAGCAGAACAAAATCTATTTTGAAATCTGAAAGCTTCCAGCTAATAAATACATTCAGCCAAAACAGTATTTGTGCTGATTTTTTCTTTTTTTTAAAATAAATGTTGTACATATAATAAAGAAAATGTATGTGACAAAGAAGCTGCTTCTGAAGTTTATGCAACATGGACATGATCAATCATGAATAAAAATTTAAAGTAATAATTATTTATTTATCAAGAAATAATTATTTAAAATGCAAAATATTCCCCTTTCTTTATGAGTATTGATACTAAAATTGGTGCAAGCTTCTAGAAGCATATGACCTGTAAAAACTGTTGCTTTAATTGTTTTCTTTCTTTTTTTTTTTTTTTTTTGGTAAAACAATTGTAGTGTCCGTAACCATTGTAGTGTCCGTAACCATTGTAGTGTCCGTAACCATGTCAAATTCATGTTTCTTACCAATTATGTATGTTAGAATAATAAACTTTTTCATGTTTATGTCTTTTTATGTGAAATCTAAATTGGCCAAGTTTCATCTGAATGACAGTTATGATCGTTGAAATATTTGAATTCAAAAAAGTTCCGGACATAACAGTATGTTTGTTATGTCCGGAACTTTTTTGAATTCAAATATTTCAACAATCATGACTGTCATTCAAATGAAACTTGGCCAATGGGCGTGAAATTGCTTATAGGAAATGTATTTCTTTTTATCTGATAAAAATATAAATGTGTATGCATATTTACAAAAAATAAAGCATGGACAGGAAATAATAATGTTATGTAAAATGGTGTTATATGATCCTATCTGAAAAGTCACTTTTTCACCGAGCCACTTTTAAGCACCAATACCATGTATTGCATAGCACTGAAAACTATTTATAAAAATGTAGTTTTAATTTTAGTAACATACAACAGACTGTGTGGTTATTAAAAGAAATAATCAATGCAGGGTTTGTGTGATGGACGACACATGATGCGGAGGCCTATTACAACCCTGAAGTGAATTATGTTCCTATAACCGTACAGTCTGTTTAGTGTTATTGTGCTATCATGTGATGTGTCTAGACATAGAGGTACTGTTACCATCCTGAAGAAATTATTTTCCATCAACAACACACCCTGAACTGTTATTATTATTGTTTTTATATTACAGTCGTATTCTAAAACTAACATGACATTATTAAAAAAAATTTTTAGAACAATACATTGTATGTTCCAACAATTTTTGGCTACAAGTAATATTGTGGAATGTCCCTAAAGCTAGAAAGAACATAACACCAAGATCTTTATCCTGGATACTTGTTAATGTCCGGGGGTGTGGGGGTGGTGTGTGGGTTTGGGTTGGAGTACACATGATTGCTACAGAGGACACAAAAAATTCCCAAAAAACCCCCATCTAAAAATATGCAAATAAATATGCAAATTTTTCTGTGTTTATATGGAGTAACTGCTAAGCAATGTCTGTGTGTACATTGTTCCTATAGAAATAATAACACATTAAAGCAATTATCTATAGCTATCTATCTATCTATCTATCTATCTATCTATCTATCTATCTATCTATCTATCTATCTATCTATCTATCTATCTATCGATCGATTCATCTACAGTACATTCATATCCACCTACAGAATAGTAACCTGTGATTTGCATTTCATGTAGAACTACTGCTGTTCTAGAAAACTAACACCTTCTGACCAATCAGAATTGAGAATACACGGGTAGTGTGCTATAGTGGTATAAAAATGAGAGAACCTTAAATAAGATTAGAGCTTAGAAACTCTCTAGAAGCATTTACAGCTTTCTGAATAAATTACACAGACAGCTAATACTGTCTGTTATAAACTACTAAAATGAATAAACTCAGTCAGTGCTTAACCTTTGTTGTGTTATGTTGATGCATGACCTCCTACGCAGATCCTAAACATGGCTCAATGCTGATATAGATCACAATGCATGGAATTAATTGAATAATCAAACATCGGACACTGGGGAATTGATGCATTGTTACGAAAAAATGTAAAAAGAATGATTGACATTGATATGAGGAGGTCTTCCTGCCAGCATTCAAAGTACTCTTCCTTGTTCAGCTGGTGTCCATTTACTAGTATGTGTGTGAGTTATACAAGCATTTAAAAATAGAATAGAGATAAAAGCCTCTAATTGCGGAACACTGTGGTCACTTTTCCTGATCTCCGTGTTCTTTTCCAGTGGTCACATTCTGTAGCAGGAAGTTCACACACACCCTGTGTGTGCATCCAAACAGGAAAAAAAAAGATGGCTAGAAAACACCCTGGCATCAGATGCAAGAAAATCCAACCATACAATGCTACTAATGTGTTTCAGTGTGATTTTTGTATATACCGTAAAGTATAAGACAGCATTGCACTGCCTGGAAATCAAATCATTTCCAACCTCACACTTCCCGGCTTTGAATATCCGCCTTAGCTTTCCAAGTCCCTCTCCAGGGTCTGTGAATAATGCATCTCTTAGTTAGAGTAATAAACGACGACCAGCTCTCAGTCCGTTGGATTTAAACTGTAATTTACTTATTGTATTTAAAAAGATATACATTTAAATATATATGAAATTGCAGATCAAGGATTTCCAAATTTGCCTAAAATTCAGACAGAATGTATATAACATCTGATATTCCCAGTAAAAGTGTGTGTGTGTGCAAGATGCACTACAATCTGTTATAGAATATTTCCAGCGCGGTCACAAAAGAGTTAAAAAACACACATGGGAAAATATTATGTCAAAATTGTTATGGTCATACCAGTGTGAATGCTGTATGTTTTTGCAAATCGCTATAAATCCACCTTGCTTAGTTTTGTAACAATGGCTATATCAGCCTATTATTCTTTACTTTTTTATGTACTTTAGTATCAGTGGCTTAGTGGTTAGCTCTGTCGCCTTGCATCACCACCTCGGGGTCTGTGTGCATGGAGTGGGTTTTCTTCAGGTTCTTTGGTTTCCTCCAACAGTCCAAAGACATGCGGATTAGGCTAACTGGTGTTCCCAAATGGCCCGTGAATGTGCATGTAAATTTTGACCGGTGGTCCTTCCACAGTCGTACAAATGGGGATAATATACAATGGTCATCATTGGCTTCCATGGTCCCTAGTTGGACTACAGAGGTTCCTAAATGGATGGATGGATGGATGGATGGATGGATGGATGGATGGATGGATGGATGGAGTTTTACAGTTTTTCTCATTCACTTCGGAGCATGTGCACCTGCAAACCTGTAAGTACATTAAGTGCATTCTGTGCAGTGTGTTGCTGTGTCCAAACACTCTAGTAGTCATTATACTTAGCCATGTCATCAGGATAACAGTGTACTCTGTAAGCATTTTCTGATTAAAACTACAATAGTACATTACTAGCACAAAGTTTGATGACAGTGATTGAATATGCACAAACTGCACTGTAAAAAAAAAATAGTCCATTTTACGGTAAAAAACCAGCAGCTGTGGTTGCCAGAATTCTACCGTAAAAAATACGGTAGCACCGTTATTGCACTGTGAAAAAAAAAAACGTAAATTTTACGGTAAAAAATGGTAGCTGTGGTTGCCAGAAGTTTACCAT
>JAQMYK010000039.1:5803845-5805965 GCA_030014345.1 Clarias buthupogon | reverse complement strand
ACCTCACTCTCTCATTATCTAACAATAACACATACTCTTACCAGCTTCTGTAAACAATGACATTTACTTATTTCAACATAGAAATAAAATTCATAACCAGAGTAGATTTCAAACTTTTGGCCCGGCCCTCTACAATATTTTCTGCTTCTCATTTGGCCCCTGGGGGTAAATAATTGCCCACCCCTGGTATAGATGATAAGTGACTACGACTAGGTAGAAACTAAAGCTAAGGCTAATGCTAATGTTATGTACCATGTCTCAGGATCTAAACATATCTGGTAACCAAAGACAAGTGACAATACAAGAGCAACAAGGTGCAACTAGGTGCAATGAATACTTGGTGCTAAGTCTGGAACAGTCCTACTGAACACAAACATGAGAACACTCAGGGGACACCATGACAAGGAGTATCAGTAATATAAGGAGCAGCAGCAATAGTACTAGTATCTATAGAATAGAAAAGTTAAATAATATAGTACTGTTACAATACTGTATAATGGACTGCTTGGTGGGTTTCCTCCTGGTACTGCTCCAGGACCCCCGCGACCCTGAATACAGGATTAAGCAGTATAGACGATGAGTGGAGTGAGTGTGTATAGAGAGAGATAGATAGATAGATAGATAGATAGATAGATAGATAGATAGATAGATAGATAGATACCTGTGTCATCTGGGAAGAAAAACACCATAGATGTGGTAACCCGGTCATTCAATACATTCAGGTGCTGAGTCTAGACCTGAGCAAATGAAGCAACACCAGATCATAACACTGTTTCCAGAGGCTTGTACTGTACAGTGGACACTATGCATGATGGGTACATCACTTCATGCTCTTCCCATCTTACCCTGTCACACCTATAGCTCGGGAATAGGGTCAATCTGGGGTCATCAGACCACATGACCTTCATGCTCCCTAGCAAACCGAAGCCTTGTTTCCGATTAGCCTCACTAAACAGTCATCTGCTTATGGCCACACAGCTGTTTAGCCTTGTCACATTGTGTGTGTGGAAATGCTCTTACTTTCAATATTAAACATAGTAATTATTTCTACTGTGGATTTTTGTTATGACGCAACTTTACCAAGTGTTTAATCCCTATTCATGTTTTTTTTTCCGCTTCACAGTTCAGTACTATGCTTCTGGCTTTTAATGATGTGTTGGACAGTTCTTAACCTAATTAAAGTAATTTTTAAGCAAGTTTGTTTTGGCAAGGTAATGTTTTGTGATTTGCGCATTCTCTTTCACCATACACCCTCACTCAGACACCTTAAAACCTAGCAGTAGAATTCGCTATGGACGGTCTGTTCCAGGGGACAAACTCTCAATGCACAATGTGACGAATACTGTATCAGAAAAGATGATGAGCACGCACTTAGTCGTGCCGTGGACATGTCTCGCCTTTTTCAGTTGTGGAGATGATTGCTCTTCTACTGTGAAGACTGTTGCTTTATCTCTGGGATAAAGTTTCGTAATGATCCTGTACATGAAAGACAGGTTATCCATGACAGGCTGATAGAGTTCTTGGTAGACTTTGATGCAATGTTCCTTCTTCTCCTGGGTTGGCAGCCTGGGAACGAACTTGGCAGGAACACGGCACATGATCAAATCACACATGATGATTGCCTGGACTGTTCAGTATGACACACCGGCAATCGCAGCAATGTTGTGGATTGGTTTCCAACGATCATAATGCACATGTTGCAGAATAGTTGTGACATTTTGGGGGATTGAGCTCGTTGAGAGTCTTCCTGTTTTCATGTTGTCTTGCAGTGATGACATGCGCCACTCAAAACACCTTGACCAACTCTTTACAGCAATGTGATAAACTTGCTCATGTTGAACATTTCACGTTCCCCTTTGTTCTACTGTAACTTGCTGTTCATGATAAAATAGCAGACGTGGTAATGCACATGGACAAAATACAGTAGCACCAGTCGCACAATTCCTGATGTACACAGGATGATGTCTTTTGGCACACTGACTTATGAAGACTGGTGCTTCCTGGTACTGTGCATGCAGCCCTCTGCTGACATCTGTAGTCTTGAAACTTTTTGATATCTCATAGCAGCATCAGTAGTAGCATAGTGGTATACTTTAGTGGCACAATAAGACTAGTATCTG
>JAQMYK010000039.1:5793845-5798845 GCA_030014345.1 Clarias buthupogon | reverse complement strand
CATTAGTGACTGTGAGGTGATGCATACTGGGATACTCTGATCATGTCGCAGTTCTTCCTTGTCGAATGACTTCAGCTCCATCATTTCACTTATTTTAGCTTTACATACACAATTAGACAGTTGTTACAATTTGTATCAGATAAAACGTCCCATGTCCCATGTAGAACGCTATGTGACTCTGGGAATATGCATAAGCATGTGATGTTTGATCCTGATGTCTCCTGTTTCTTTTGCTTGGTCTATGTACATCAGGGACACCCATGGCCCTGAAGGTTCTGCCCAAAGCATCAACGCAGCTGAAAGGATTTCTGCGTGAGTACTGTATCTCGCTCCACCTGTCCTGCCACCCGTGCATTGTGGGTCTATTTGGAATCGCCTTCCAGTCCAAAGAACACTATGGATTTGCTCAGGAGCTGGTGGTCGGACGTGACCTGTTTGCTATCATCAAACCGCGGGTCAGTTATATCAAGTCAGACAAACATCCACACACTTGTGATAGCTGTTCAATAAAGTCTGTTTTTATAAAGGGGAATTTGGATAATTCAGCGATTTTATACTGCAGTTCTGTTGAACTCTCATTTTTGATCAGGCTGAAGCTGTTGGTCAATTAAAAGTTTTAAAAAATCTAATTCAAATAAAACGTTTATTTGTCATATACTGTACACAGCCATACACAGTATGATATTCAGTATGGAATGATTTTACATTTGCTCATGACCTAGAAAGAAATGAGAGAAATACATTGCACTGGAGAGGACGATTTAATTAAAAAGAGAATGTTCCAATAAAGAAATAAGAAAATGATTTTTAGTACATAATATAAATAAAATTCTTTTCTTTTTTAAAAATATTAAAAAGAAAGATTCGGTTGAAGAATTTACAAAAATAACCAAAATAAAAGTTTTATTATAATTAAAATAGAAGTGCACAAAGTCTATAAATTATGCAGTATAAATTACAGACTGTTCAGAAATTAATTATGAGCTATGTGCAGTTAGTCCTCATTATGTGAGCAGTGTGCAATGTGTTGGGAATATGCAAATGTGCAACTTAAGCTTTTTAAAATGCTTAGCAAAATATAAGATGTGTTCCAATATAAATATTGTGCTTTTATGCAAATTGTTTTCTGAAAATAAATAAATGCCATACAATACAATAATACGAATAAGAATAAACAATTAACAATGAATAATACATAATAATAATAATAATAATAACAATAATATTATTACAATAATAATTAATAATAATAACTATTGTTATTATTATTATTAATAATAACAATACTAAATTATAATAATAATAATAATAAATAATAATAATAATAATAATAATAATAATAATAATAATAATAATAAAATATTGGTTCTAAATCTAAAAGGTGATCTTAGTTATTCATAGTCCTTTTTCATAACTTTTAAGATGTAGATAAGTAATGTAACGTAAGATTTATAACTGAAATGCTGTAAAATTTAGTAGCAAACAGAAATTATAGAAATAAAAGCAAACGTTAAAAACATTTCAGATAATAAAGACATAATAATGAAATTAAATGCATTTCATATAATAAAGACTGCTTGTCATGTCATTACTGCTACATTATAACCAACAACAAACAGCAGAATAGAAATAGTACTATGACAAAGAAGAGATTTTTACTTAGTGGCCCCACTGACACACACACACACACCCACACTTGGTGTGATAGTAATCATGTCTCTGACGGGTTGTTGGATGAATGCACAAAGTGCATACTCAACACACAGTTCAACAATGTGTGTATAGCCTGGGAGGAACTCGGAGCGTGTGAGTCATCAAGCCCAACAGCTGTCCTTCTTCCTTTGGCTCAGTGAAGTTTGAAACTTTAAACTTCATGCAAGAGCCACAAAATGTAAAATGGGTATCTCATAGTCCCTTGTGATGTTGTAAATGAAGACGAGTCCATGGTGAGGAATTTTGTTAAGGGCATTTATTACACTTGCTTTATTGTTTAACAAAATTTTGAAATGCATGATATCATAAAAAGCTTGAATGACAGAATTATGTCCTGCAGTAACAGCTTGGTTTTGGTTAGCATCCTGTAAATATGAAGCCCATCTGACAAACACTGGACACAAGACAAAACTCTCTAACCCAGTGCATTACATATAATATATTAACATCTTGAGTTCACTTGTCTCCAATCAGTAGACATCAGTGGGCTGAGCAATAAACTGGAAAAGGGGTGTTCTTACATGAGGTCACATTAGGTGTGACAAAAAAAAATGGACAAATTATGTAAAAAATTGGTTTACCTTTTTTTTGGCTTGTCCAATCTCACTGGAGACCCATCAGAGTCATTTAAAAGTGAATTTTACATATCAGGTGCCCTTTAAATCATTTTAAAGAGGCTTCCATCTTTTCCCCAGATCGGAATCTCGGAGTGTGTAGTGAAGCGCTGTGCCGTGCAGATAGCCAGTGCCTTGGAGTTCATCCACCACCTGGGCTTGGTGCACCGTGACATCAAGCCCGAGAACGTGCTTCTGCTGGACACCCAGTGCTGCCATGTAAAGCTGGCTGACTTTGGATTGACACAGAAACAAGGCACTCTGATCCGTGTCATCTCAAGCACACTACCCTACATGGCCCCAGAGCTGTGTGCCATGGTGGCAGAGGATGGCCAGGAAAATCCTAAAGCTCCACCACTCAGCATACAGCCCAGCCTAGACACTTGGGCATTTGGTGTGCTGCTTTTCTGCATCCTTACAGGTTTCTTTCCCTGGGAGAACTGCACAAGTGATGACAGTTTCTATGATGAGTTTGCTGAGTGGCTGCAGGACCCAGTGACAACAGAAATCCCGACACAGTGGAAGAGATACACGCCGGAGTGTATGGAGATGTTCACCAAGCTGCTGGCACTGGCGCCTAAGAACAGATCCACGGCTGATGTGGTTAAAGAGTATGTTGGGAAGGACTGGCTGAGGGCAAATCAAACAAATGGACTGGTGGGTGAAAGTGAATGAGTAAGCACCACGGCAACAGGGGCGGCCAAAGCCATAGTAGCCTTGTTTTGCAATAATGCCTTCATGTGGCATTCCAATAGAAGATTGGAAGATTTATTAAGAATTTGTTAAAGCACACTTCATCTAAACAATGTGTTTGGTTTTTGAAATCTCTTCACTTGATTGGATAGCCATATTTTCTGTACTATAAAGAAGAATATATTTTTAAACTTTATAATCTAGAATGTAAGTTCTGATGTCCTAATATACTAAACAACAGCATGAACATGAATAAGCAGAACTTTGCATTTTTAATAAGTAGAATAATAAACAGTTTAATATTTGATAATGTGTTAAAAAGGGCAAATCAATTGATTTAGAATATTAAAGAATGTTAAATAAAAACATAAAATATATTTGTTTTTAAATATTGTATATGTCTGAATATTACTGCAATAATTGGTTCAATATTCTTGTTTTCAATATTAATTTTCACTTTCCCTGACTGCAAAACTTATACCTGGTAAACTTTTTTTTTTTTTTTTGTCCAGTCACTACACATACGTACATAGATTATTATTTACATTTACACTGAACAATTACAGGACATTGGGTCTCTTGCAAGCTGTGTTATACAAACAAACATTCTCTAATTTTGATCAAATCCACAATTGTTTTACTTATTTTGTTCTTACCCATTTATTATGGGATTCACCAGTGTTTCCTTATTTTTGCTACAGTATTCTCTTAGTTAAGAGAAAGTTTTACAATTGGTTGAGAGGCAGCTGTATGTATGATGCACACAAACAAAGGTTTAAAAATTTTTTTTTTATCATTTTATGTTTAGAGAGGAATTATAATATGTGGATCATTTAATTAGTGGGTGAAAGAGATCCTATTGGTCAATTGATCCCAATTACGGCTATAAAACTCCTGTTTGCATGGATGCATTCTGCTTTTGAATGGCTGACATTACTGTTAGATGCTTTGGCCTCCAGGGCTTATGCAGAGAGCACGTTTTTAGAGATTTGATGAGATGGATGAATGGCTACTGGATGCTGAAAGGACTCGGAACACCACTATCCAGTTCAACTGTTATAAAACAAACTCAGCTTTATAAACTCTAACATACTGTAGGTGACAGAGGTTATGCCTTCACTCCATGTGCCATCAAAGCACTTTTGTTTACTCAGCAGTGTGTTCTTCTTCTTCTGCTTCTTCTTTGTTTTTGTTTCATGTTGGTTGGAATCCAATTGGTTACATTACTGCCGACTGTAGGTCTCATTCTCGTAAAGTCCAGCCATCCTTAAAACGTCTAACGCATCTTTGCCTGATTTTGTCTTGTCTTGTCTTCAGCAGTGTGATCCTGGGCAGACACGGCATTCACAGCATCACAGATCTTCTGCCAGTGCTGCGCTTTTGATTTACCTTTAAAACAAGCACTCACGCTCCGGAAAATCACATTTTGTTTAGTTATTGTAGTTTTTCTACTTCTACTTGTTTCCAATCCTTATGCCGATTTGCACAAGGCACTACATGCACCTTCCTTTATATAGTCTTTAGGGGCATCGCCTGTCCTAATTACCTGCTAAATCTAAGCTAATCCTACTGTATGCACCTCCAATATACGATCAAGTGGGAGTCATCATTCAGCTCACCTGGGTAAGAGCAGATTTGGATGGTTAAGAACGTTCTGTACGCCTAGCGTTCACTTCTCATATTTTTTCTCTTAACAGAAAATAATTAAGTGAAAATTTAAGAAAATGTTGCTGCATGAGGCCCATTATTTGGCTCTTGACAAATTAGTATCCAAGAGTCTTATTATTATTATTATTATTATTATTATTATTATTATTATTACTGTTGTAGTTTATATAAAAATTCTATTACAAATTAATAAGTACACATCTGAAATAATTAAATAATTTTTACACACCTTTTTATTAACTGTCCATTGATGCAATATTTCACTGGACTGTTAATAAAATGGTGTATAATATTTTTTTTATTCGATACTCA
>JAQMYK010000039.1:5781427-5793745 GCA_030014345.1 Clarias buthupogon | reverse complement strand
TTTTTGGGGGGAATGAACTGCAATAACATACAATATATTTTCGTATATTGTTTATTTTTAGCATACTTACAGTAGTGCATGAAAAATTAACTGCTTTCATGCTTTGCTAAGTTTCCTACTATGGCCCTGGGAAAAGCATCATCATTACCATGTGTGACAAACGTAATGTACTGTATTATACTGTATACTCTACTGTAATGTATGCTGATAATTTAGTATAGTTTTCAATGCAAAAGTGCAGTTTAAATATTATTCACTTGCCATTCTACTAGTTCTGTTATACATCTGCATTTGTGTTAAACAATAAACCTGATTGACTTTACCAGCTCTTGTCTTTGTCAACAGATAATCAGTGCAATGCATCTTATATATTGTTAGAAGGCAGATCATATTGCTAAAAGCTTTGAAGTGATCTACAGGCTCAAACGAAACACATACACATATAGTTTATACCCTGTAGCCTTTCGCATTAAATAATCTGTTGGTATCCACTGCAGCTGGCAGGCCAGTGATGGACGGTCTGTTGGTGTGTCTTGGCACTGGTGCTGCTGGCATGTGTGTGTGCTGCAGACCAGGGGACTGTTTGGCTCATCATGCGCACTTTGTAGCATTTTTCAAGTGTTACACCGACCAGGATTGAGTTTCCATCATGGTATATGGACACCAAGCTCGCTGCACCCCTTCATGGGTGTCCATTGAGAAATAGCAATAAAGCCACACGTGAACAACATCTTGACATTGCCGCGAATATAAATCAACACCCGGACTGTTTTTTTTTATGCCAGAGCTGTAGACCTGTCGTAAACTTAACACGCTGACATGGAGAGGCAGCTGTGTTAGGAAGAAGTCGCCCTAGATTCTATTACAGTAGCTTGCAAATAACCGGTTTTGTGACAGGAAAATAGATCTGTTTTCTTCACACTTAGATCACGTACATGTGTAGACGCTATACACCAACGTATGTCTTAATAATAAACTTGATGAGCTATGCTGTTAGTTTCTGGAAAGCTTTTTTTTTTCTTTCTAGGCGACGCCAGATGAGATGGGATGAAGTCATCACAACACCCTTGAGCGCAGCTGTTTTAATTGATACTTAACACTTACACTGTGTGAAGTGAATGGCTGTCTACTATGAACCTACTGAATAACCTTTTATAGTTCCATAACCAGACCCATTGGTTGCAATAGAGCACAAAGATGTTTAAATGTGACAACGGCAGATTTTTCAGTTTTAACAGAATGAACTTTTTATAGATGTACTGTAGAAAAGAAAACTATTGCCATCTTAAACAGTTACTCATTTTCTCTATATGGTCATCCTGTTCAGGGTCATGGGAGGCCTGCAGCTTGTCCCAGGGGGAAAACGGCACTAGGCAAGGTACACCTTAGGGTGCACACTACAGTTAACTTGGTAATGTCAATCAATTTAATCTGCATGTCCTTGGACAGTGGGAGGAAATACACGAGGCACTGGGAGAACATGTAAAATCCATGCACACAGACTCAAGGTGGGAATTGAACCCCAACACTGGAGGTTTAAAGCCACAATGCAAACCATTACGCTACTATTATACTACTACTACTTCCTTTCGGCTACTCCCGTCAACGGGTCGCCACGGTTGACCATCTGATCCATACACACAATTTATGCTGCCATCTTATACAATTGTATATACAGTTACAAATACAATTAATCAAATTTAAAATGGAACAAAAGAGAGACATAATTAGGGGTCGAGTCAAATTGGATCAGGGCCAACTGAAAATAGACCATTAGCAAAGTCTTTTTATGGGCCACTTTACGTTGGACAGTCCCGGTAATGGATGCTCATAAACCTTTCCGCTCGGTTGGTGCTCACATCTTGCTGACCCCAAAAAAATCATGGTGTGTGAGTGGCCATATTTAAGTTTACCCCTCACCTCTTTTCTAATGTCTTCTCTGATTAGTGGCTTGTCAAACAAGTCATGAAAGTTAAAGCTTGCTAGTTTAAAGAAAGAAAAATCAAAGGATTACTATGATGAACGCTTGTGCAGCGTTCTTGTGTCTTTATAAACCTTTAAACAACAGCTGAGGTGACATCACACTACATGATGTGTGCACACACTGTCTCTTACATGTCATGTGCAAGCAAAAGTACATGTACTTTAATGCTCAACTTGCATTCAATCCCTGTCCGTGGTGTCCCAGCGGGCTTTGCAACAGATGCTTGGGCTGAGAAGCATAATCTTGTGAAGAGAGAATGGATCCTAATGATTGATATTGTCATTGTAACCTATTAATAAACCTTCAGATATACTCTGTTATGGAAAATTACCACAACTGCAGTAGTAGGGTCACCAGTTTATCCATCTCACTATACGCAAAGCTGTGTGTAATGAACACCATTTTAATCCATCTTTTCTGTCCTGTGGAAAAAATATCAGGCAAGGTGACAGGTTAAATTTGTAAAGACGCTTTATTAAAGTGTTAAGTCGTATAGCTGGAACATTTGGTACCTTTCTCAATGAGGGCTCCCATAGTTAAACATGTGCAGCAAGTCACAACACAATGCATTGACAATTTTTGAGACGACTGCTGCTGAACAGATACAGCATCAGTCTCAAATCATATCTACTGTATCTTAGGACTTATTTTAGCGACTTATTCAGTCACCGAAAACTGTGTGATTATTACGCAGCCCTAAGACGTATCTGTCAAAGTGGATGCAAAACTGTTACAGTTTGTAGAAATAATTGAAAAGTTAAAGCTAAAAATAATCTGATCAACTTTAATGCAATCAGTGATATTATTTCAGGTCAGCAGAACTCTCTGCCTGACGTATTAATACAAAAGAAATTAAATGTTGTAAGGTTGAGTATGTTGCACCTTCTTTACGCTAAGTTGGACTTCTTTCATCAGCCAAATATACTCCCTGTTCGTAATTGGAGAGTGAATCACAAATGAGAAACTGAAAAAGTAGATCGGATGAAGATGACGTTTTGTCTAAAAACTATTCCAGCGTGTTAAAATTCACTCATACCACTTCAGCGCTGTTATTTCTAATCACAGTAAAAAAATATTTAGTTTAACTTTTTTAAACATGACTGTTCGTAACATTGCTTTTACTCAACATTTTGATTTCACTTACAGTAGGTTAAAATGTTTCATTAAATTTTGTCCAGCCAGTTTTGCATGATGCTCTGACAAGACTTACAGACAGACAAACAGACTGACACTGGTTTCGGGTTCTCCAATATATAAAACGTAAAGATACGTAAAGAGTTCTGACCATATTGAGCATACCAGCACTCCGCGTCACAGGTGTTCTAACAATTGTTACTTGCTTTGTTTGAGTGCAACTGTCAGTTGCAGCATGGGTGAAAGTAGGTCAGTACGGTCCACAGTACTGGAAAGAGAGGAGAGCAGCTGCCTGACAAAAGTCACCTTAAAAACTTGTCATGAAAGCACTCTCGCAAGAAAACACATCTGATAGCATTATGTTGCCTTAAACAACACTTTGTAAGCTTATTAATTATTATTAAAAGTTGTTCTATATTGACTCTTATCTGTCTGTGTTGCTCTGTTTAAGCTACAAAGCGACTAGCGTCTTACAGAAGGCTGAATTCCAGATCAAGGGTATTTAATTTTTGTGTAGAACAAAGGTACACCCTAGAACACTAGCTTTTCATTTAATACTATTTGCAATTCAACCCCAGAACCTGAAGTTAGCTGATAAGTTGTATAATTGGAAATGTACAGTAAATCTCATAAGTATCACATCACTGTCCACCATCTCCATGGCTACATAGTACCGATAAGGATTTAAAACTAATTTCACCCCTGTTAATTACACTAACTGTCAGTCGTCAGCTTCACCAGTTGCGGTTAATTAGTTTCGCCACTCATGGAAAGATATGTTGTGGTGGAGCAAAATAACCGCTTAAATAAACAGTGCCTACAGCTGCATCACAGCTGTGCTGATAATCAGTATACCAGCACTCAATCTTGTATGATTTTGTTAAATAACAAAGGAATTTTTCCCTATCATGTGGGAATGCTATGTTATTTTTCTTACACTATATATTACAAGGTGGTATCAACCTATTACTTACTTATTCATACTTCTGGCGAGTAGGGTGGGTGCAAATGTTCTCAGGCTATCATCATGCACACGTGACATATGGTTTCAACATTTTTGGGGGTTGAGGTTATTGTAGGTCTTCCTGAACTTTAGTTGTCTTACAATTATCAGTTTCACACAGAATTTCACGTTTGCTCTAACTTCTTTTGATTTGCTCTGCATGAGGAAATTTAAGACCTGGTAACGCACATGGTCAGAATAGCACCAGTTGCCCAGCTCCTGATGTACACAGGATGATGTCTTTTGGCACACTGACTTATGAAGGTCGGTGCTCCCTGCTATCTGCTGGTGTGTTACAAAACTAGTCTCAAAACTTGTTGATACCACCTTGTATTCAGTCAGTGGCTTTTAGCCAGGGGAACATATTAAAAATTCATAGTATCAGCATGATATACTGTAGGTTGCTTTGAAGTGAATTTTTTTTTTTTTATCATAGTATTCAATAAGAAAACTATTGTTGTCATAGAGGCTTTGTTTCCATGGAATCCTCATTTGTTAAAGTCCTGCCTATTATCCGATTATATGGTTTACCAGGATGACACTCGGAAATAGACACATTCATGCCAGTGGAAGTGTGATGTTAACCTTGTAGAGTCTGTGGGAAATTTGTAGGGGCACCTACAGTAGGTAGAGTAGCATGAGTGTAATGACCACTAGGAGGATATCTTTCTTGCAGACAGCCATGTCACAGTAGAGGCCAGGTGTCCGGACAGCCTTTATGTCATGGTAAAGATATTCGTCACCCAGTGGGCCAGTTTCTGATTCGGAATCAAAGTTCTATGAAAAGTTAAAAACAAATTGGCATTGGGATCCAGTGATGGGGCATTAAAGTCTAGGCAGCATTTACGTCTGGCAACGAGGACCTCTTTGAAAAGAGCATTGGACATATCCTTGATGAAGTAGGCAAGGTAGAAATCCTTTCTAATGCAGTGGTGTTATGAAAGCTTAAACAAACATAGTGGAAATTTCACTTTGCCAAAGAAGTATGTTTACAAAAAGTAATTAAACTCCTTGATATATACTTTCACTGCACGGGCTAAATACTGTACTGTACAGAGAAAAAAAGGTTTGTGCAGATCAGCACACAATGTAGATTATGTAGGTTATGTCGCTAATGCTTTGAGGAACTGAATAGAAATGAATGTAATGTTACATTACATACATAATGAGACATTACTACCCTGAAAAAAAAATTCAAGTATTTGATATTATGTAGGCTGAAATTTAGTCCATGCGTTATAAATAAGCAGTTCATTTCTAAAGTGATAAGCTTAAAGCAATAGAACTAAAAGCACCTTTGAAAATTCCGTTACTGTCCCAAGGGAAGTGTAAAACAAATGACCGATTGGCATCTTAACCCCAGTTTAACCTCTGGAATGTTCCGGGGTACTATTCTGAGGTCCTGTGCCCTAACAGAATGTCGCTTTGGTCTAAGAGCACTGTGAGTAGACACAACACTGTAAACACCATTTTCAAATGACCCCCTTTGGGTGAACCTGTGGCCCAGCAATCATAATAAACTTGGAATATCAATAACCCTGCAAACTACTTCAGCGTAAATGTATATGTGTCTCTAAATAAGATATCCTACTACCTTTTGAACAATTGACATCTGGGTTATCACTTAAACAATCACTATTCCTATCAGCTACGGCAACATCTAAGTCTATATTCATTGAGTGCTGATTAGAGGAAAGTAGACTAAAAATTGCAACATGACAATCAGAGATATAATTATGTATTTATTTATTTGTTTGTTTGTTTATTTTTCTTAATCAATGTACATGTTGTATATACTGTATAAAGAAGATGATTGGAGCTACCATTAAAAAGGTATTTGAGTTCTGACTTTTTACACACATTTCTGAATTTAATCTGATAAGGAATTCGGAGACAAACAAAATGAAATATTCTGAGAATAAAGTCAAAATTCCAAGAGGAAAATAAATTCAGAACTCAAATGTAAAATATGCATTTTTTATATAAGCAGAATCAACTCGGCATGTTTAAGTCAAACTCCTCAACAAAAGGCTATTTGGATAAATAAGACATTGTCCTTCGACGTAGTTTACTTATTTGTCAAGTATTATCTGGTTGTGGAGGAAGCAGGGACATTGCCAGCAGTAAGCATTTGATTTGTTATTTATAATAATAATTGGAGCTATCTTAGTTAAGGTTGCATAATTATTTACAGGTAAACAGGCTGCATAATTATTTACCTGAGTGTGTAAGGTTAAGTAAAAATGGCCAAGGACATTTCAAAGCTCAAGTCATAGATAAGTCAGTTAAATTTAAGTCATAATTTCATCATTTTTATTCAAACAAACTTGAAAAACATGTACTAGCTTAATACAATTTTATGCAATTTGCAAATTTTCAGGAATATTGGGGAACGTTTAAAACAGCAGGAACAGCTGTTATTCTTTGTCAAAACACACCCACCACATCTACTTTATTCATATTTTAGACTTGTACGATGACTGGGGCTTGAAATTAAGATGCTTAAGAATGTGAGTGAGTTCTTTAGGGTACTAAGAGTTGCAGCTGTACTACTAAACACTCTAAAAACACTCTAAGCATTTATACTAATTTGCTTTAGGAAGTGCTGGAGTTTCTTTATGTTATTAGAGTGTGACAAATTCTCTAGAGTTGCTTCCTTTTATTGGCCAAGGTGATTCTTTCTGGACCTCTAATCTAAGCCAGGAAATAGCTGAAGTGCTTGTGAAAGTTCGATAAAAAAAAAAAAAAATCTTTTGGAAATAGAATATTTTCAGAGTAAATTGAGTACTGAATATAATCATTATAGGTTATTAGAAGTAATAGAGCATGTCCATTAATAGGCAATTAATATTTGAGTGACATGTTGAGTTGTGCATTGACCTGGCCATATGGCATTAGTAAATACTCATAATAACCTGATTTAAAAATTGCATTGTAGTCTCATGCATGTTCACTAATCCATTAATTTAATAATGTAAATTAATTCAAGGGTTTAATATAAGATTATGGGCTGTGATTTTTGGTCTGTGTTTTAAATCTGACTTGGATAGCTACAGGAAGACAGTAGAGGGTGTATAGTAATGGGATGGACTGGAAGAACCTCGGGAGGATGAAAAGACAGGTGCATATGGAGCAGACCTGCCAGGGGCTCCTGCATCTGTGTCCGCTCCTTCCACCCGCACATCATGACACAGACTTGCCAGGGGCAAACTAAAGTCATCCAGTTTCAAAAAGACAAGCGATTCAAGTGCACCTGAGTGGCCTTTGTGGTTAATAATGGCTAGACCCTTCCAATGAGGTAATACAGGCATGTGTGTGCCAGTTTAGCAACGTGAAGCAAGAAGTACAGTTTGTTGTCCATGGTCAGTTAAGGTTGTACACAGTAGCAGAGGGTGAGATCTGATATTTGTCTGGGGAAATCACAAGATCTTATCTTGGGGATGCTTTTCCAGGGATGTGCAGCAGCTGTCTTATGCTAAGTTTAAGTTTCAGCTGATGAAGCTGCATTTACTGTGAGATTGCAGCCAGACATGTTGAGGAATTTTACAGAAACATGAGTATCTGAGGGAGAAAAGGAGAGTTTAGTGTCATGATTATATCAATGGTTTGAAAACCCATGTTGATGTATATTATTTCAACAAGAATGTGTGTATAGAGGGAAAACAGAAGAGGACCCACTACTGAGCCCTGTGGGAAACCAGTGGTAAGTCTGCATGGAGCAGATATAAATCTCTGACCTGTCACTTGATATATCCATCGCTCTAGGTAAGAAGCATACCATTGCTATGCTCTGTCATGAATTCCAAGACTTATGAGGATCACAGAAGAGTGAGTTATTATGTAAACGGCTGCTTACAAGTCAAAGACGATCGGGAACGATGACAGTTTGGCTGATTTAAAAGTACAAAGCTTCTGAGTAATGGCCACATGGGCAGTTTTAATGGAATGTACTGCATTGAAGCTAGTCTGGTTAAGAGCTTGGAAGTTAGTTTGGATGAGAATGAGATGGTGATCGTAAACAGCATGTTCAAGGATTTTAGAAAAAAAAAAGTGAGAAGTGATAACATGACACATACCAAATTTTTAAATAATGATAATAAAAAAGCTAATGACACAACCAACAACAAGAAAAGCAATTAAATAGATTAATGAATTGTTTTGAATAAACAGATCCACTTACTCTGTTGCATCTTTGATCTAGAAGTTATAAGTTTATTGGGTCTGAGTGACAGCTCTTTTAGTCTTTAGTGGTGAGGGATCACTTCTATGGCCCTTCTATGGGATTGGTGAAGAGCACTTGAATGCTTACCAGAAATCCAAGGGTAGACAGGCCTTATATGGCCTTCGTAAGATGGCTGGGATGTGGAGATTTAAAGGCAACAGTCTTTTTGGCTATACTGGTTTTGTGATGCTGAAATTTCAGTTTTACTTTTTACTTTTAACTCATATTAAGTCCTTCTTGAGAGACTTAATAGGCTTAAGTCCACACCTGAGCATGAGGACAATATCGATTGGGACGATATCAGACAGAATGATATCAGAAAGTTGTCGGAGTTCTCACAATGTGGGAAATGAGATATCAGTGTCGTAGATTTGGAGAGGTAAATGCTAGCATGAGAATAGTCAATATATTGTACAATGTAGTTTTTAAATCAGAGGCTTTAAGTATAATAAAGACTCAGGTAATTAATAATGCTGAAAGGCCAAGATAGACATTTGCATGTACAAAGATTAAGCAACCACAGATCTGGCACAGACACATATGTACAAATATAATAATTTTACATGATGCATACAGGATGAAATAGAGAAAATGGCTTCTTGTGCTGTATATCAAACTATAAGAATGTTAGAGCTATACAGTTTAATATACAGCATCAGAGCCATTCTTCATTCTGTTCATTCATCACAGACCTTTGCTAATAAACAAACAAACAAACAAATAAATAAATAAATAAATAAATAAATAAATAAAGCAAATAACAATGTTGTAAAAATATAGATAGATATTTGTATTTCTTATAATTCTTTTGTGATGGGGTAGTTTTATTCAGACTGTTTTAGAAATATGTATTTCCACTGTAGGGGTTAGGAATGAGGCAAGATAGACTCAAATCCATAACAAACATGGGAGAAACTCTTACAAGGTTATGAAATAGAAACAGGAAGAAACAAAGGAAAAAGAAAAAAACAGCTTAAAAGAGAGTGTGGATAATAAAGGTTGACAAGGGGATCAAAAGAAAGACTCAGAGGTATAATATGGTCAACAATTATTTCAGCCAGTTTTATAGAAATGTTTTTGCACAATGCAGGGATATATGATTCCTGCAACTTTGTGTATAATACATATTTCAAAACAACAGTTTGATGAATGTTAATACTGAAACAAACACATATTTTCTAAAATGCAGGAGAAAACAATGATAATAATAATAATAACAACAATAATAATAATCCTAATTACAGCCATATATATATATATATATATCCTGTAATGTACAAGTGGTTTTGGGGAATGATTGTGTGTACAATTCCAACAGACAGATGTGTGCCTCTTCTGCAAGTTGGTGACAAGTTATTCGTCGATTTTCAAGGATCAGGTGTTCTAAAATTCTAAAAATTTGTGTACCGTTCAAATATTTAATTGCAGCTAAAAGTTGTATTACTGTACTGTGTTTGACATCTTCTATAAATGTCAATCAGTTTATACATGAATACACCTTAATTCATGAGAAATTTCATCAAATTATCAATTTCAAAGTTCTGGTTTGAAATGAACACCCTTCAAGTTGAAAATAAACCCTAGCATTGCATTTATTTTTTGAAATTCAGTATTACAAGTTTGAATGGTGTAAACACAGTTTAAGCTAATTTTCCTGCACATTACATTACAAGAGTCAGTATTTACAATTACGGCACATTCATACTGTATGTTGCTATTTGCGATAGCGCCAGTGCTCTTGAGCATAATGTAAAGTATCCATTTGTTTAGGAAAAATAATTTTCATGCCTTTAAAAGAAAAAAAAAGTGTTAAAAAATGCCCCTGACTACTCATCTTCCTGAGACTGGGCCAGTAATGCTGATGATGTACCAGGGACACTGAAGCCATCTCTTTGCTCACTGTCCACAGTCTGGAGTGAAAGAACATCATCATAATCCTCCTGTGGCTCCACTTCAGCTTCGAATGTCACTTCATCTGTGAAGGTCATGGGAATAACATCTCATTCTAATGATCTACTTTTATAGTTGAGAAATAAGGAATGTTACAGTACCAAGTAAGTTGTCAGGTCTGGGTGGAAGGCTTGGTTCAGGAGGGCTGCTGTCTTCTGGTTTGACGTGTTTTTCATCGACATCATCGTATTCAGTCCCAGAGGAGTCTTTACTTGTCCTCATGTTCTCCTCATCATGTTCAGAGCCGCTTACTGTCACACCAAATATTAATAAGAACACAGAATGTGACACAATGTAAGGTGGATTTAAAAGTACAAAATAGAGAGAAATTAACATTATTTTGGAGCAACAAAAAGACTGTATTGTACTCATTGGGTTTAGTTTTTTTTTTCTTTTTAGTACTCAGATATTTCTTTAAAGAATTATCACATTTCAGTTATGTTTCTGTACTTTATAAGGTTATAAAGTTTGGTAAGTAAAATATAATGAGACATGTAATAAAATAAATAAAATAAATAATAAATAAATAATTAGATAAATAAATAAATAAATAAATATATAAATATTAATTAGGTGGTAACACATTATCATCCATATGTTAATTTCCAATAACAGTATGAAGTAACATGTATAATTTATAGTTGCATTACTTTATATTATAGTTTCATAAAATGACAATCTTTTGGTAAAAGATTTGTAAAACATTAAACTGATCAATGATATTTACAAAATGGAAGTACTTGAAGAAAAAGTATAAATACTAACTTGGCATCCTACACCTGATATAAACTTTTTCAAACACCTTGAGTCATGCAAATATTTACTACTTTTCAAATGTATCCTTTATTTTAATTTTTAATGATTTTCAACTTTTCCTTATGATTAAACTTAACCTTTAAACTTCAAATAAAATTTTTAACTACTGTACTTCCACTTTTCCCTGAATTTTCCCTGACACTCTGGATCACTTAAAGTAACTTTAACAGCTTTGAATAAAATGAATAAATGTAAATGATACAGTAACTTACGCTCACTCTGGTTATCCTCCATCTGGTTCTCACTGGTAACAACATCGTCATAATCTTCTGCTTTGAACATATCTAATGTTTAAAGTTAGGCTTATAGGTGAATGATATACAGTATATCATAAGGGTCAGGTATCACTTATCAATACAACAGTGCCAAACAATTTTAATGAAATTAAAGTCGTTTATAATTTGGAATTGTTTTTAATCTTTCCACCAATCCGACCAACTGATCATTTTGAAAAGGTTTTAAAGACACTGTGCATTACCTTTTTCCTTTAAACTCTGCATTTCATTCTCGCTCATCTCCACGTCAGGGTTTTCATCAGAAAACTTGAAGCTTACTGTAAGAAAAGAAGTATATTTTAAAAATTACATTTAGCATGTTTTAATGTAGAATACAAAAATTTTAACACGGAATGGTATATTTTGCTGTAAAACAAAGAAACATTTTTGGAGTAGGCTGATGTACAATGGTGACCAAAAGTATGAAGACATGTGTCATGAAACAGGTTATTTCACAAATTAATTCTATCTGGTCATTTCCAGTTTTGACTCTATGCCCAGTCGGATTCAGCAGGTTTTGAGGAATAAAGGACAAATTCATGCATAAAATAACACATTATTCTTATTATCTTGCTTGTCATTATTTTAAAAATATATATTGAGAATGCCATTATAATTTGAATTTAATTTTTTTCTCAATACTTTTGTCTACCACTGTAAAATGTAAATGCTCCAACACAAAGGTATGGCCAAAACAATTCTGTTTCAATACATAATAATACGTTTTACTGTCGTAAAATTAGATTATTTGTAGTAGTTAGGGTTGGGTATCGTTTGGGTTTTTTTCGATACCGGTGACAAATCGATACTTTTAAAACGGTACCGGTGCCAAAACGGTACCTGAACCGATACTTTACAAAAGCCACAAAATGATGGTGGATGACTCAAGAATACATTTTTATTGAACAAAAAATGTAATGCTTAAAATTGAACA
>JAQMYK010000039.1:5765902-5781327 GCA_030014345.1 Clarias buthupogon | reverse complement strand
ACCGAAATGAGGCACCGAAATTCGCGTTCTGTTTCGGTCCGGTACATACCGGTTATATAGGTACCGGTGCCGTATTGGCACCGGTTTTCAATACCCAACCCTAGTAGTAGTAGCTCAGGAATTACATCTTTTCCATTCAAACATATAACATATTTTAATACATTTTATTTATAAGGTGTTACACTGCTATATTTGATGTAACTGTGTATACCGTAGGTGACAGTACCTGGTAATTTGGTATCATATTAATGTTAATTAATGTGTATGTATATGATTAAAAGGCAACGTTAATAAATTTAAATCAATTAGTTTTTATGTTAAAAACTAAAATTACTGAAAGTTCTTCCACAAACAAAAGGTTTGTTCATAATTTTTAAATATCTTAAAATAATATTAAGATATTAAATATTATTCTTAAATTTTATTTATAAAAATGTAAAATAATTTTGACTTTTATTGATTTAAATGCTGATTTAAACTCTAGTTAAAAGGAAAGTTTTATACTCTGTTTACTTTGAGGAAAGTGATTTTTTTGTCACAAAGGTTTAGCCTTTTTTTCCTGCACAGCGAGGGGCCTCAAAGGAATGAACTAAGATGTCCACCTAGTGGTTGACTATATCTCAGCTGGTTTATTTATTTATTTAGCATATGAACTAAAAATAACCCTGTACTTTAATTATTATCATTAGGAATTGTTTTATGTTATTCTGCATATTAGTGTAGTATTGTTATTATTTCATAGTTTTTCTTTTTGTTACTCTGTGTATGCTACTTTCCAAACATCTTCATACATTTAAATGTATGTCTTATATGTTTTCACCTGAGAATAGTTAAACCACTATTCGTACACCCCTGTATGATAACAGTAAAAGTGAGTTGAATTAAAATGCATTTTATAAAATGTACAGTACAGATTCTTTGCCTTATCCAGAGCGACTTTTTAAAAAATCTCATTATACATCTGAGCAATTGAGGGTTAAGGGACTTTCTCAAGGACCCAATGGTGGCAACTTGGTGGTGCTGGGGTTTGAACCTGAGACCTGGGACAGTACTGTGCAAAGGGTTTGAGCCTCCCTTCATTTGGTTACCAAAGAGACAGATTTTCTTGCATTTTTAAAGTAGTCTTGAGGAATATTTAGAAAAAACATCTAACTTAAGTTAGAATTTTTAATTCTTAAATTTCTCTTAAATTTTTAATTCAATTGTGCAACTTACAGTGTGCATACTGTAGGTGTGTGTGTATATTTAGTGATTATATAAATTATTGATTATCACGACTGCTTGATTATTAAGACTGCTTAATTCTATGCGTGAATAAGAAATGAAGAACAGATAATGGCTTTAGGATTTAAATGGATCAACAACAAAAAAACACCTTGTATTCACTTACTATACTCACACTGATCATAATCAGTTTTTTATCATATATTATTTCATTACATCATGGTGTCTGGACAGTTCGTTGAGCTACAGTACTTACATATGGCGAGGAAAGCTTTTCGCTTCCAGAACACAACCAGTGCAGCCACCAGCAGCAGCACAAGTCCCACCACAATCCCTACAATTAGTCCAGTCTCTGGTTTAGGTATCTCTACTGGAGGAATATATTCTGCAATTACACAAACATATAAATAAATATGGCATAAAACAAGCAAAGCAAGATATTGGAATAATAATAAGTCATCTTTAAAATCCATCAACATGACCACCCTAGTTACTGTTGCCACACAGCGGTCCTTAGTTAAATTATTTTTTAAACCATAGCAGTTTATCAATAGTAATAAAGGAAAGTCATATTTTATATTTGTTGAAAGTCATATTTGTTGTTGTGGAACATCAGCAAAATAGGTTTTAGATATAACTTGTGTTATAGCAGCTATAAACTGTCATTCTGAAGACTTTCCTTGACCAGAAAACATATGACTGTTACAAAGAAGTGACATAGTTGACTCTGCCCATAACCTGTAAATACATAATTCTTTCCAAATAAAAAAAAAAAAGCTTCATCATTTCAATGATTCTAAGATTTTTTTTTCTTTTAAATATAGTAACATGTATAAAAGAACAATTCATTCATTATTCATGTATTATGTCAACCATATGTTATATACAGTACTATGGAAACGTCTCAAGCCACCCCTAATTTCTTCAAATTAAACTAAATCATGTAGATTAAATTAAAGAAATGGGAACAAATGTTTTACTGTGACAGGCTGCAAGGAGCCTAAGATACGATTTAAAAACTGGTTATTTATGTAACACCCTCAGCAGCAGCCTCATTACCCCCCTCGTCCATTCTAACCATTCAGCATTCAGCATCACCAGCCTGATCATTTGTTATCATCTGTACCTGTTTCTCACTGGTTCATGCTCTAACTAGTTATTTTTCCTTGAATGATTCATAGAACACTGTGTGACTGGAACAAGAAAAACACTGAAACTGCTCAGGTTCAGGTACTGGACTGAAAATGAGAGACAAAGGCTTGTCAAAAATGAGATCCAAAAATGTATTTCATTGAACCTGGAGAACTATTCTACAAGACTACAAGTTAAAAAAATTAAAATAAATAAATAGATTAATTAATAAATTAATATAAATACAAGTCTGGCTCTTTGGAAGCAAAATGAGTAGCTCAAGGGTGACTCAAAACTTTTGCACAGTACTGTATGTCCCTGTGTAACATTACTGTGATTTCCCTTAAAGTCTGTTGTCAGAGAGACTTCCAGAAAAGTAAAATATGAAACTTCAGCACTGCTCGTGACTTGTAAAGGATAGTAAGAAATCCAGCATAATCAAGAAGCTTAACGTAATTACCCAATAACTACAGTATGTCCAAACACTACACAAAATATAGTAACAAGTAAAACATGGCCATATAGAAACCAACAGTAAAAAAAAACATATATACCATATTCAAAAAAGACAATAACATACCATGGAAAGACAAAAAACAAACAAAAAAATGTAGACCTGTTCTTCACTCACCATCACAAAAAAATTTTGCAATCCTATTGGAGGTTCGTGGGGCCCATTTGACACAGTGCTTTAGATAGTTCTGCTCCTTTTCACACTTAATTTCTATGTCTATGTTTGTGTTATTTATAATTTTCTCAATATTATAACCTCTGGCATTTCCACACTTCAGCTCCTTACATATCCTATCTGCATCATTCTTGTTCTGTAGAGGATGGACGAATTCCACCTTTCCCCGATAGTTCACTTGAAGCTCGCCTCCACAAGTGCTGCTGAAGTTCCATTTAAATGCCACTGTAAATAAATGGTACGAAATACTGTAATGCAGAGGAAATATATAAGGCATGAAGCATATAGACTACAGGGGAAAAAAAGGTGGTCATTTTCTGTTGGATAGACATCAGAGAATATTGTTAATGTTATTACTAGCACTTGTTTAAAATGAGAAATATCAGCAATTTCATAAGGGATACGGGATAATGTTGAGGTTTCACTTTCTTCTACGAATGCTCTAACAGCCCCATCACACTCTGACAAAGACACTTTAAGTGTCCTAAAAATTAGTACACCGCGGGAACTTAGTCAAAATGGCAAAATTGAGCTTTATCAAGTTTATTTCCTAGGCTAGTCCCTGTCAGATTCTCAATGAGTATATCATGGATGCGCTGATCACAATATGTACTTAATATTGTAAGTAAAAGAGGGTCTTCTACAAAGTGGCATGGACACACCATGATCATACTGTAGCACAAGCCTGAAGAGGTGGGAGCTCCATTGATGAAGCAACGATGCAGTGACATCCCTATGACAACTCAGTCAATGCATTAATGAAGTTCCTAAGAGGTTTACGTTATGCCATTAACCTAACCAGTCAATGCATCCTTATCGAGTCATTCACACGTCTTGCTTCAACCACGTCCACTCCAGCTTTTTTTTTCGTTCTACAAGCCCCACCCCCAATAACCCTCCCCCGCCATTTTTTTATTAATTAATTTTTTTAATTAATTGAAACTGGTGTCTATCCAGCACAAAGCACAGGGTTCCCTGGGTCTTACTTGTACACGCCACCATGACACCACCATCCGGGCAATCATTTGTCCATGAATTGCACTGCTGAAGATTGCTTTCCTTTCCTGTGCAGCTCAAGTAACGTGCTTTTCCTTTGTACGTGGTTGGCCAGGCTTTAAAAAACGTACTGCAGCCCCTTTGTTGACACAACTCATTGAACACGTGCTCCGTCTTCTGTGACTTGTAACACACAGGATCGTTCTTAAGTCTCACCTCACCTGTACAGTTGTTGTCTTTGATACTGGTAAATGCCAATTGAGACTTGTCTGTGGGAACACACAACCAACACCACCAACAACAGCACGCGTACAGAAACACACATATTGAAGAGATTGTTGTGACCATATCAACCTAATACATTTGCAAAAATATAATCAACAATAATCAAATGCCACTCCACGTGTTTTATTCTTTTTATAGCACATCAAATGGAGAATATCAACATTTTAAATGTGTTTCACACTGAAACTGATCCTTTTCATTTATTGATAGCTACATTTAATAAGCAACATATAGCAGCTATAACCAGTCATACTTTCACCATTCTCTTTTCTACATGTATCTCTCTCTTGCAGTTATTTAGCAATTTATGCTAAAGAGGACTTTGTATCGAAAATATAAAATTACAGCTTTATGTCTATAGAATCTATATTGCTATTATAGAAACAATAAGTTACTCCAAACATACATTATAATGCATTTCCGAGTTGTCTTTTAGAAAATGAAAACACAACTTCTAAGATTTAGTTGTTTATTAGGAAATTTAAAGGTGAGGTTCCTTAATAAATAAAAAATGTTATGCTGATTTAAATATATAACAATGCAAAATACCTAATGGGATCTTTAATAGTGTGTAATGTAATAAAGTAAACTCTAAAGTGTTGCTCACCCTTGTCCGTACAGCTGATGCTTAGCTGATTATTCGCTATTGCTGACCTTTCTTTCTTGCAGTCCCAGATGCTTTTAGGGTCCCCCGTGCAGCGGAAGCTGCTGCTCCAGAAACCAGTGTTCACCTGTGCTGTAACTGAGATGTTAAAGAGCTCCCCACACTCTAGATATTTACACAGTTCTTTACCTTCCTGATTGCCCCAACCATCACTACTAACGGCATAGTGGTCGGTTTGATTCTGGATGAAGACTGCACCTTCACAGGCGGAATTAGGATTGATAAGGAGCAACCTTTTCCAATCTGAAAAAGAAAAAAAAATTAAGGGTATGTCTTTGAATTCAAAAGTGACTAAGACCTGGGGAGGGGAACTCTTTGGGTGCACAAGGTTTATAAGCATACTTTGTAACTGTGCTAAAGAACTAAAGTAAAAATATTTGCTTTAACCATACCTCACACATTAGTGTGCTTACAAGAAAAAAAAGAAAAAAAATAGCACTGGATGAGTAAAATGAATACCTTTGCATTTGAGATGGCCAACGTGGCATTGTTTTACTTCAGTCGTAGTGAAGTTACAGCTGGAAATGTTGCTATTGCCATCTTGACAAGTGACGGTTGTCAGTCCATCTCTTATAGAGCTGCTGTCGATAGCCTTACTAAAACCATCATCGATGGCTCCTCCACAGTCTACGGTTTTACAGATGAAATCCTGTGTTTGTTTATTGATGCTGTTGTAACACAGTGGGAGATAAGCACCAGAGTAAAATAGCTTAATGTTTCCAGCACACTTATCTCTGGGGTCTTGCAGATCAGCTTTCACACTCTCTGTGGAAGATGTCATGAAGAGAAAGGAAGGTTAAAGACATCTACATTTGCATTTAGGTATTTGACACACTAGTCTTATCCAGAGCGACTTACAAAAATGCCTTGACGTCATTGGAAAGATCCTTATACTATGTTCCTAGTTTAGTCAACACTATTGAGATTTTTTTTTTTTTTTTTTTAGGGTGGGGGGATTAATATTTAAAATATATATAATATATATACTGTAAAAGAAATGGATCTAAAGAACGGGCTTAGCAAAATCAAATATAATAATAATAATAATAATAATACTCAATTGAGCAATTACCTAACAGGCCATTTGTAAAATTTTTTTTTTTTTACAAATGCTCTTCTAGTACTGTAAATATCCTGATAATTACTGATTAATTTTCATATTTAATATTGAAATAAATATAAACTTCAACGGAATCAAAATATATAAAAGTAACATAATAAACTGTTGTGGCAAATTTAATTCTTCAATAGTATGTCAGAATATGAGGGGGAGATGGGGAAAAATAGATTGAATTTTTGAGATAATGTACCTTGAGATGTTGCACTAACACTATCACACTAACACTATCACTATCCGTGTTGGTGAGACAGATAATATCTGTCCTAAAAAGTTTTAATATCATGGTTTCCTTTATAAAAATCCAAAAGACAATACCCAAGAAAAGTAAAAATGGATTATTATTTTTTGATTTTATTTGATTTTATTTATTTACTGTATTTTTTATTTCTATATATTTTTTATTATACATTGTCATGTTTCTTACGTGAAGCACTTTGAGTTACTATCAAAATGTTAAATGTAATATACAGGGATGTAGTACTGTATGTAATAAGTTAATATTACAACAACAACAACAACAACAACCATTACTTTTATTACTATCACTACAGTTGGTTTCTCTAGAGAGAATAAAATCACTACCTGTGCAGGTAACGTAGGCGGGACCTTTGCATAAGCTCTGATCTTTAAGTTCTATGAAGTTGCACTGGCTGAAGTTCTCAGCTGTTTCAGAACAATGTACACTAGCCACAGTTACTCCATGCTTTTCCTCCCCTTTGTAGTTCGAAATGATCGCCTGTCCACAGCCCAGGTTCTTACAGAGCATGCTTGACTGTTTTTCTGTCCATGTGTCTGCACACACACCGCAGGTTTCATCAGGGCACACCAGCACCTTCCCATAGCACGTATTCTGCAACTGTACCTTCCCGGAGCCTGAGCATGAAATATGTCCATGTGAATAGTAAATAAAAAAATATTTTTATACAATTTGTGGTACAGTGGGAACTTGGTGTACAAATTTAATTTGTTCCAGAGGCGAGTTCTTAAAGAGAAATTTCACATTGCAAAATGCATTTTCCTATAGGACATACTGTAATGTAAATGCACATAATCCGTTCCAGCCGCACAAAAAATATTACCAATATTACCACTTTCCAACAGTATAATTACAATATATTTTTGCATATAAAACTAATTAAAACATTTGCAAACAAGTTTTGATTGGCTACCAATAATACGAACAACGGGATGGACGGGCGACCGGAACAAGGCGTAAAATCAAATGTGGGTGCTAAATGTGGGTGCGGATCTGATGGGCTACTGTGGCGACCCTGTGATGAAAGCAGCCCAACAACAAGGACCAACAACAACAGCAACAACAACATAAAGGTTTGCTGATAATGGCGTGTCGAATGCACATGTATGCTGATAATGGAGTGTAGGAATGCATACAGTATTCTCCCCTTAAGTCTTGCTTGGTTGATTCCTATTTAAATATCTCTAACCATATAATATTATTGAGTTTTGTTTATGTTTCTCATACAGTAGTGATTATCTTACTGTGTTTACCTGAGCACTTTACATGGACAGGCGATTTGATCACATTCTCCATGGAGCAATTGGAAGAAGAGGTTGTGTTTTCATGGCAGACTGAGGAGTTCATGTTGTTGTTGTCGTCAATTTTCGGGACGACTATTCCTTGTCCACATTGATTTCGTAAGCACACTTCTTTAGCCGTTTCGTTGGTGATGTTTTGCAAGTATTTACCAGTTTCAACCTTTACACTGCCTTCACATGGTGAGTCTCCCTGCAGAAACCAGAGCTTATACTCTGTCAGAAAACAACAACAACAGAGGAATAAAATTAAAGCATTGTTAAATCTGTAATGTAATAGGCTTTTAATGACATTTTGGGACAGTTTCGAAAAATGCTGCTGTAACAACATGATTTGAAGTATAATTCAAACTTATATACACATCATTTTAATAATCATTTCATATGACTTGAGTTTTGCAATAATGTAAAATAATGTTAAAAAAAACATATGGTGAGGCATAATATAAACTATGATATATGTTTAATTTCTTTGTCTTCACTAACTGATTCATTCTGGTTTGGGTCAGTGTACATCCAGAGCCTATGCTAGGATATCTGGTAATGAGAAAGAAAAACCTGTCCATCACAAGACACTTACAATCCTAACACACTCAATTACACATAGGGGCAAATTTATCGCTGCAAATCCATTCCTAAGAAGTAGGAGAAAACTAAATCAAGCACAGCATGGGGTAAGGGAGAACACAGAAATTTCACTCATACTGTAACCCAAACTCAGAGTCAAGGGTGAACACCAATATACTAAAGCCCATACCGCTGCAGATGATGTTGATAACTGAAGCCGTGTTATCATATTTATTGTATTCCATGTCACACCCTGAGATGTTTGAGCCTTTGCATGTAAGCTTGAAATTCATTGGATTTAATTTGCTCTTGACAAAGGTATGCTGTTTATCCACTGATGTACCACAGTGAAGATGCTGACACACCATATCTGAATTTTTCTTCAGCCAGAACGTGGGTGTAGTTTGCGCGCTTTGCCAGATACCCTGTGACTTCACCTCCAGTTGGCCTGCGCACTTGTTCAGACCGTTGCTTAGTCGCATTTCCAGAGAGTCTGTAATTTAAAAAGGAACCACAAATCAAGTATATTGTGGCTATTGCAGATTTTTTTTCCCCTTAATGAGTAATGAGAACCTAGGACAGCACTTACCTTCATACTGTCTAAATAAAAAAGAAATATAGTCTTGCCATCTAATCGCATATTTTAATGAACTTTAACTCTAACATATTTATTTATGATCTTCAAAAGTTCGTAATTCGAATGTTCGTATGTTGAAGTGACACACAGATTGCTCAAATCTGGAAAAAGTGAAGGAATTAAATAATCGACTGGAATAAAGGCTTAAGGATAGATTGGAGAGGGAATAAAGTAACAGCTGAATGAGAGACTAAAGGGAAAGACTGGAGGGGGAAGTCATGGAGAAATGGGAAGGAAAGACAGAGGACAGATCATGGTAAAAGAATTAGCAGGGATTATCAAGAAATTAAAGATAAACTGCATGAAACTGAAGGAAAGATATCGGCAACGAAATTGGAGAAAAGTCTGGGAAGAGATTGCAAGGACAGACCGATGGAAGGACTCGGGAGAGACTAAAGGAAAGACTGGGGGAAAGCTGAACATGAGACTGGAACTAGAGACTGGTAAGAGACTGAAAGAAAGACTGGGGGAGCTGTACAAAGATCTTGTGAGAGAAGAAAAGAGAGAGAACATCAAAAGGTGATGATAGTGGAAAAAAGAATGAATAAGAAAAGGGAAAAAACTTAAAAGAAATGCTGGAAAAAGACAGAGGTTGACTATCAGGGCCTGAAGAGGCTTCTCTTTGTGCCTCTGGAAAGCCTATGTCTACACTAAGTGTTTTCACTGTTCACAATATTCAACATTTTCATACAGAATGTACAGTATTTCAGCTGTTTGATCAGTTGTGTTTTGTGAACATTAGACTTGCATTGCAGTTACCTGAGCATATAACGCTGATGGTTTGACACTTGTCAACAGTGCCGTGTTGGCGATTGCACTCCCACAGAGAGTTCTCCTGTCCATGACATTCAACGTGACTAATTTGGCCCTGATTCACTTCAGAGCCCGGTAACACAGAAAGGGGAGTTCCGCATTTCAGCTCTCGGCACACAACCTCGCCAACCTTCTTATGAGAAGTGGTGCCATTGTTGCACACTGCATTGTGAGACCCATTCCTGCTGACATAGATCTCCCCATAACATTTTGTTGGCACTTTTTCACTTCCCATTAGTTCTACCTTGACACGATCTGAAAAGCATAGTGTAGTCAATAGAAGCTTAGCTTCAAATGAATGGTCTGCATATCACTTACATGGGTTTAGGGTTTATTGTCTTTTTATTCATTAATGGTTGTTAATTTGTGAGTTTAGAAAAAACACAAAGCAATGATGACACTTAATGAATGTCAGGATTGCGATCAAGTTATTTCGTATGTCATAGAAATGTAGAATATAATAGATTCAGTTGTATTAGAGTTTGTACTGTAATACCCATGATGCACCGCCAAATTACTTATGATCAGTGTAGTCAAATTCTGCTTACCTGAGCATCTAAGCCAGGTGTTCTTGCTTTCATTGCATGGCTTTACACTGATAGCTCTGCCACACTTAAGCTTAGCACACGTGCTGTCCAACTTTCCATGATCAAACTCTTTACACGATTCATTAGCCCACTCGCTTTCATTACTGTGCTTCTGCAAAGTTCCTTCACAGACATCAGTGCCACCATGCAGACGGACAGGACTATAATCTGTAAAATTGTTCTCTGATTAGAATTACATCAATACATTCGCACTCTCTGTGATGTCCTGTACTTGTGTTTGCAAGATTATAAGAGAGTAGAAATTACAGAGGATCATTGCCAGAAAATTTATTTTGTCCGGTGTGACACAAAGACAGGTTTCATTTCTTTGCAACGAATACAGGTGCTATAAACCAGAACATGCTCTAGTTGCTATCCTGAAGAGGTTGTGTTTTCATGGCAGACTGAGGAGTTCATGTTATTCACATGATATAAACTATGATATACTAAGTTAAGTGAGATTTTCTTATACAGTAAATATTATTTAATCAGTTTCTTCGTTATTTTCCATAGAAAAAGAGACATGGGCCTTAAAAAAAGTTTGTCAAAATATTAGAATAAGAATAAGAATAAGAATCATTTGCTAAAATCTATATACGTAGATCAAGGTTTCCCAGACTGCCATACATACTAAGAATGATCCAGTTAGAGCATGCATACTAACTATTGTAAAGTATAGGTGACAGTGTTTGGTACTGTACTGTAGCTGGTGTAGAATCAGCTATGAGTGGTAGATACAGTACGTATGAGTGGTAAAAGCTGTTGTATGTACAGTATGTATGTTCACTTTTAGAAATCGTGGGTCCTCAAATATAGCTTAAGAATTGTAAAGACACAGTCTTACTGTGGCAGATGATTTGGACTTCTTCTTGGCATGTCTGTTCTTTGGCAGATACCCAGTCCACACACTGCCATAAGAAGTCTTCATTGTCAATGCAATTTAAGGACACGCTGTACACGCTTCCTGTATTATTTAAGATGCTGCGCGTGCGTGTCTTCTGAAGTTTTCCACATCCAAGTTCTTGGCACACCTTATTGGCTTTGGTATCATCTACAAGAGATAAATACATCACAAGTTACAAGGTTCTAATCCGGAATTTCTGACAGGACTTGCCTCAATGGAAGTAACCACTAAGAGCACCATAGTATACAGATCACACATTTCCTACAAACTCTTGGAGACTCTTGGACTCTCACAGATGCTTCTAAAGACATATGCATATGTATTAAGGTAGGGCCTACTTTTAAATTTTACAACTTAAATACGTTTTTGAATTAAAACTAAGTATGTATTTACTTTTGTAAAGTCTTCAAGTCAAGCCAAACCATAATATTTCTATACACATTTTCATATTTTTCCAATCCACACTTCATTTTGCATATGGAACTGACATCAGAAACATCAGACTACACATACCACAGGATTAGTCAGAAGAAACAATCATTTGCATTAATCAGATTATCTTGCCATATCTAATCAGCCATTCAAATATAATATCTTCTGCTTTGTTACTTGCTGCTTGCTGATAGTGACCCGTTGAACACACAGAACAAGAACCATCTGTTACTTGCTAGTATGCTAACAAAGCCAAGAAGATAGATAATACTGGTAATATAACATGTTTACTATAAAGGCAATCTGTATAAAACAAGCTCTTTATGGCTAAAGGTTTTATTGTATGAGCAAGTGGGAAAGAAGTCTAAAAAAAAAAAACAATGTTGTTGTGCCCATATGTGCAGTACTGTACATGAGACTTGGTCATGATCACTGTAACTTTTTTTTCTTTCCAATCCCTAAATGTTTTCCATCAGAACCTGAAAAGTCATTCTGTAAATACATTTTAAATGTAGTTTTTTTTTTTTTTTTTTAATGTTCCACTAAGCTTATTTAGTGGAACATAAAATGCTTTTTCACAAGTTTTACAATGCTACTATATCTTTTCTTTTGTTTTGTGCAATGGTAAGACAATGAGCTAAGGTGGAGGTGTACGACACAGGAACCTGAAAATGCCTGAAGTGGAACTCTACATTTCCCTTGTTAGAAAAAGAGCTGGAAACAGAAGAGTTTTAAATGGTCTTGAATATAAATTTAAGATGTCAATTTTTTTCTTGTGAAAAAAACAAACTTTTTTTTTCTCGTAATCTCTAAATATCTCTATAATATCTCTAGTTAAAAAATTTCCCTCCCCTCCCAATATTAACTTAGTGGTAGCTTTTTGGTGCATTACTGCCACCTGCTGGACCAAAACGGTAGCCCTGAAGGTTTGGCGCGGGAAGACTAACCCGGAAGTATGAGTCACGTGGTCAATTCGCTGTTTGTGATATGTCTGGAAACGTTCGCGAAATCTCAAAAACAAAAAGGCAATTGAAATGAAATCGAATTAAAATACAGTATAAGCTGTAAAGTTATAAAAAATTTATTAAATAAATACATACAATATTTTAAAATAAAATATATAGAAAGAGAAAACACAACTTTTTTGTACCTGAGCCTCAATAATAAAGTGGACTCTTTATATTGTTATATACTGTTATATTGAAGCTCCTGCTACCCAACACACAGTGACTGTGATACAATTCCTGCTATCCGTTATCACCCAACTGAAGATGGGCTCCTGGCAACGTTTCTCCCTAGTGTCTTCTCAGGGAATTTTTCTTTGCCACAGCCGCCCTCGGCTTGCTCGTCAGGGATAATCATTTTGATTTATACACATTTTCTCACATTTCATACACATTTTCCTAATTTTCTTTTGATTCTGTAAAGCTATTTTGCAGCGAGGACCAGTGTTAAAATTGTTATATAAATAAAATGTAATGGAACGCTAAGATTTTTATTTTTTTATTTTTTTTTACTCATACACATGAGCAGACAAATTGACATGTGAAACTCACCCCAGTTCTGGTTGCAGATGCTAACCATGCCGTTTGGTGTTCTGAACTGGACCACCCCAGCACACTCATTACTCATTCCATCTAGATTCAGACTCAGAGGAGGTTTCAGAGTACTTGATCCTGTGTGATAAATAAACTCTGTCACAGTAAGCACGAAGCATGTCCAGAGCAAAGTAACAAAGTAGGAAGTCTGTGCAAGAATAAATGAATAAAGGTGTTTCCACTTAGCTTTATGTACCGACTAGTTCCCTCTTTAGCCTTATTGTACAAATAACATTCACTTTTAATACAATTAACATTCTTAACTGACTTGTTTAGTATTAACAAAATTTACTGAATCACTTTCATTTATCATGAATAACAGCCTAATACTAGAGGTGTGTCCAACTGTCTGGGCAATAAGAGGGATGAAACATGGTGAACTGTTAATACTGGAAAATTTAATCAAACATTGATGAGTTTTTTTACTAAGGCATGTATCCGTGTACACTTTGATCACCTACTTTTGTCTGAAGACATTTGCAATAAACGCAATCGTGCTAAAATCCTGAATAATTTTACTCACCTGAGCAGATAACTGAAATGTAGTTGTGACTTTGGCAAGTTGTGATACCCCATCCATTGGATGCACAGTTCCAGAGATTGTCCTCTGTCCCAGTACAATTTATTTCATCCAGCCAAAAATGTGAGACTGAAGCATTTTTTTTGTATTTATCTTCGAAAACCCCAGATTTCACATGTGTACCACACCCTAGAGATTTACACACTACTTCACCGTTTTTGGAACTCCATTGATGATTGCCCACCAAACCCCATGTATTGTTGTTGTAAACTTCCAGATGACCCTCACATGGGTGGCTTGATCCCCGTAAAGCTATTCGATTTTGTGCTGTAAAAGACAAAGGACTATAAATCATAATGCACTGACTTCAAACAAACAACATAAAATATTTTTTAAATAATAATAATAATAATAATAATAATAATCACATCATCATCAATATAGTATTAGAAATAATCTTGAATTTTTACACATAATTTAATGTAGATTATTATTTGGTAATTACTGGAACATTCTTTACAAAGTAGATGTTAAAGTGTATAGTAATCTGTTTAAAACTATCTGTAGTGAATTCCAAATTGTTGTTATTTTATTTATTGGTGAGAAATATTAATGCCATGAAAATCACTTTTTTTTTTTTGCATATTCTTTTTTTATGTTAAAGGGTTCAGTTCATCAAATGAGTTTTAATATTACACAAAAATAACCTGAGTAAGTAGAAAATGGAGTTTTTAAATGATGATTTCATTTATTAAGGGGAAAAAAGCTGTCCTAAAAAACAATTTGCCCCTAGACAACACTAGGGCAACACACAACTGTAATGAAGTGTTTGCAATTTTTTACATCGCTGTGGAAGAATTTTGCATCACCCTTGAGCTTGAGGTCACAAATTGATGGCTAGACATACTTCTTCAGGATTTTCTGGTAGAGTGCAGAATTCTTTGTTCCATGAACTATGGCAAGTCATCCAGGTCCTGAAACTGCAACCACATCATCACACTGCCACCATCAAGTTTGACTGTTTGTTTTGTATGCTGTTCTTTTTATGAAATACTGTGTTAGTTTTATGCCAGATGTAATGGGATACACCTTTTATAAAGTTACACTTTTATCCCAAAAGTCTTAGGGATAATCAAGTTATGTTTTTGGCAAATGTAAGACGAGCCTTTATTTTAATAATAATAAATAAAATAATAATAAAATGTATAAAATTTTCATTAACAAAACTTTAATGGTAATTATACTTACTTTTTCACATAAGGTCAGGAAGATTTGGACAGCTTTATTCCCTTAATAAATAAAATCCTCATTTAAAAACTACATTATCTTTGTGTTATATTAAAATTAGTTTGATGATCTCAACCATTTAAGTGTGACAAATATGCAAAAAATCTAAAATTCAGGACACTATATATGCAAAGGTTTCCACTGTGTAACCAGGGTGGTATTGCAGGGCCAGTGGCGGTTCTACACTGAATTGCTCCCCGGGCGAGACTCCCTCCCGGTACTCAGATATTAGGTTATTCATTTTTCGGTTATTTTGATTACACTATTATTCACTTTGAAACCATATAACAGCGGTACCATTGCAATTATTCTCCCTACGAAAGCATTATTTATGCCGGTTTGAACACAGCCTTGGTTTCGTTTGTGCGAAGAAAAGGTGAGTTTTCAAGTGAGTATCTTTGTTAAAACATACCCAAAG
>JAQMYK010000039.1:5673212-5683545 GCA_030014345.1 Clarias buthupogon | reverse complement strand
CGAGGTGCCTTCTGGGAAACTGGGTCTTCTAACAGAACTACAACAAAAACACTGCCCTCTAGTGGGCAACCCTCACAGAGGTCATCAAAGATCAGCTGTCCTCTTTATGTCATACAATGTAATAAGATAATGGGGCAGAATATATATATATATATAAAATTATTTTCTTTTTAAATAATGCATTACTTGTAAAATTTGTAGTTTGTCCCAAGATTTCAGTGGTCAAGCTATCATGTTCTGCAAGTACACAAATGCAGATATTTCTGCAGCTGTAAGATGATAAGCTTGAGAAGATGATCAGTTTCTTTTGACTTCTAAGGATCAGGCAATTTGATTAGCGTAGTAAATCCATTGGTCGATTTTCGTTTCAATTCGATTATGCATTGCCAATTGCTGATCAGCTATCCACTCAGTGCCAGGAGAGCATGGGTGTAAACATGAATGAAGTAAATAAACCCCAATAAACATGTGATAATAATGAAATAAATGATATATACAGTATATATTTCCATAAATGACAATGACTATATGTAAAAAAGATATTTCATGCATAAAACATTGCACATTAGCCAAAAAGGACCGCATTGCAAAAGAGGTATTTACTCAAAAAAACAAACCAAAAAATCACTTTTTTCTATCACTCTTGTGTAGAAATCTATTGGAAATAGCTGCTAAAAAGATAATGTCCATAAAAGTAGGGTTGCTAAATAAATTTGATTTGAAACTATAAATTAGATTGCAAGCTATCTCTGGAATCTGAATCTATTCCTTGTACTGTAATTAAGGTTAATGTAGCACGGGTCAGTAATAATCTTGGTAACTCCGCTCTTTTCTCGTTAAAGGTCACTTTGGTACCTGTGTGCAGCCTACATTCATCCAAAAGATCAGATTTTCCAATTTTAGAAAGTTCCTGCGCTAAAGCTTTAATGTGGATATTGCTCGAATGTCATATTGTTTAGTTAAAGGAATAGAAGACTGAAACTATTCTGATGATCACATATTTGAGAAATGCATTTTATATTCTGGAATCATTTGGAATGACTAAGAAACAAGAGAAAAGTATACAAAACAGCTAATTTCTGTAAAGTCATTACAGCTTGGCATCGCCATTCCACAGCAAAGCAAAAGGACAACACCAAGGGCATCACTAGACACCTTTTACTGGGGCATGTGCCGCAGAATTGATCTGCTGATCGGCCCAGTAAAATCTCAAATTCAAGCTTTAAGAAGCTCCTATTCAGCAGTGGTTAAATTTAGATAAAAGTTTTTTTTCCTTTTCTAATCCACAATATCAAAGCAATACAGTTTATGCCACTCTCAAGGTTTCTTCCTATTATCATCTCAGGGGGTTTTTCCTTGCCATCGCCTCCCTCGCCTTCTGATACAGTAGTTATAGTCTATACTTTAGTTCTGCACGTGGTCTAATTTATTTCTATACATTTTTTAATTCTGTAAAGCTGACATTAAAACAATATGCAAATAAAATTGAATTGAATTGAACACGTTCTAGGCAGTTTCATTTTATCAGGGCTTTGGACCAGCACAGGTACCCGGACCTTCTGCATGGCAAGCAAGAAACCTACCACTCAGCCACCTATTGTAAGTAAAATTTAAATTTTTTTTAATGTTATTATTGACTCCTGTAGATGGGCAGAACATTCTTCAGATGAGGCAGAGACCAGGAAACAGTAATCAGGGGATGAGATGAGATGGAAGTGAGTGAAGTGACAACTGGCTATAGTTAGTGCTGAAAGAGCTAACTAACCTAAGTTACCTGAAGGTCTATAGCAAATGTAAATAACTTAAAAAATAATCATATGAATTTAAAGAGGTTATAGTTATTGCAGGGGCTATGATGCTCAATAATGTGAACCAACTCAGTTTGGACTGCTAGCGAACGCTTTGTTTACTTTTAGCTTATCTATTTACACTCACCAACCACTCTAATAGGAACACCGGATCACCTGCTTATTTATGCAGTTATCCAATGAGCCAAACATGCCACCATCACCCTCGCCTTGCCCATCAAGGACAAACTGATAGTTATAGTCTATACGTTTGTTCTGTACATGTTCTAATTTGCAATGCATAAAATAATACAGATACAGGTCAAGAACTTTAGTTAGTGTTCTTATTAAACATCATAACGGGGAGGAAGTGTGATCTCTATGACTTTAACCGTGCCGTGGTTGTTGATGTCAGATTCACGCTGGATTGGGTATTTCTGAAACTGCTGATGTCCTGGGGTTTTCTCTCACAGCAGTCTCTAGAGTTTGAGTGAGCAAGTGTATAATGTTTTAAAACTGCTGACTCAATTCATGAAATGATAGCTTGTTTGAATTTTATTATTTATTTTTTTTGCCCCCAAATGTTTTTAATTAATTTCTTGTATTGTGGAATGAAGAAACAGTAGCAATGGCAGTCTCAGCAGCAGCAATGTGGAAGAAACAGTAATAGCAAGCCAAAGGAAAGGAAGGTCATAAAGTACGTTAGCACAGTTTCTATACAGTACAGTACATGCAACTGATATCCGTGGGGGAGGGCGGGGTTGGGGGCGTGGTCAGGGGTTGAGTTGAGCTTTATGTCCAGCAATGCTCCTGTTTCCAAAGGAGGCCTGGAGCTCATGCTGTGCCATCAGTGGATTAACTTTACTCATGTTAAACACATTTAGACATGATGGACTACAGATAACTAAAACATATCATATGAATTGTGCAAATTTTATCTGAAGAATGACATTTTAGATCTTTCAGGTGATCAGGGATGTTGCATGTCAGTTTATTCGATGTAAAATTGTCTTACCAGGTAGCATTTTATCCAGCATTTCTTAATCATTATCATCATCATCATCATCATCATCACAAACTGTAAATTTTAGCATCTTGTTCCATGTGAGCACCGTGATTTAGTAGCTAACAAACAACCCAACCGGTGATGATAAAATAACTTCAGGTCAGTAATGATAACTGACAGTGAGTAATGTCAGGACAGACCACACCACCACTATTGTTGATTCTCTATCTATAACCATATGCCCTGCAGGGTTTTATGACTACCTTATAAAGTCCATTCCATTTAAAAGAAGCTGTGTGGTTAAAGTTGTAAACATCCTGGATCATTTGGTCCTTGCATATCAATCAAACTTTTATGACCCTTTGGTGAACAGGTTAATATGGTGGCCAGTGTTATGGGAATATCAATGGGCAACTTTGACTAAAATGTGTTAGGATTTAACACATGGTGGGATTGACTTACACAGGGGTAACATTCCGATCCCCCAGATTATCTCTCCACCTTTGTTTTTATTTATAAATTCAATGATTTGAGAATATTTCAACTGAGAAATGTGCAATCCAGACATCAACATTGGCCAAAATAAGATGCCCCAGAGGGTAGCTGTCTTCTAAATGGGGGAAGCTTAATTATCTGTATCGCATGCAAATGCTGGTCAAAACTGTTGTTTGTTTAGGTGGCTGCTTTCCTACTGGTCTCTGTTTTTCTTGGAGATCGTCCAGTCAAGATAAATTGACATTCTGTACTGTACAGTATTGTGCTAAAGTCTTCAGCCACCCCTACCCTTCTTGTGTTTTTAATGTAGTCTCGAGGAATAGTTCTCCAGGCATCCTGAAGGGCTTTTTGGCTCTCATTTTTGGCAAGATCTTGCATTTCATTTTTAGTCAAGTCCCTGTACCTGAGCAGTTTCAGAGGAATGTGAGAAACCAGTGAGAAACAGGTGCAGATGGTGACAGATGATCAGGCTGGTGATTAATATACTGGTGATGCTGAATGTTGAGTGGTTGGAACAGACGAGAGAGGAAATGAGGTTGCTGCTGAGGTTGTTGTATAAACAAACCATTTTTTAATTTTTGGCCATTTGTAGGCTGCCAAGGTAAAATATGTGTTCCCTTTTTTATTTAATCCACATTATTTAATATACTCACTCACTCACTTTATCCTGTATAAAGGGTCGCAGGGGCTGGACCCTATCCTAGGAGATGTACAGTAGGGCAAGAGGCGGGGTACACCCAGGATGGGGTGCCATCACAGGGCACACAAATACACACACTTACACACTCTTATTCACACACTACAGGCAATTTGGGAACCCAGTTAGACTAATCCGCAGGTCTTTAGACTGTGGGAGGAAACTGGAGTATTGTTTGTCTTATAGTACAGTAACTTGATTGCGTGAACTCTTCCAATCCTTTAACCACATTACTTCATGAACATACAGTAGCACCTTGATTGGCTCTGTAATACTCCAGGCTACCAATGTAAGGTTGTGAGTTGCCATCATTGGGCCCTTAAACAAGACCATTAACCCCCAATTCATGAGTTGTATCCAGTTTCAATTGCATGTTACAGGAGCCATATGAACAAATCCTGTTAAAACATGTTTCAAGGATGAAAATGAAAGAGCCTCAGCAGAATTTCACAAGTTCCTGTGACATCGTTCTGTACAGTATTTCGCCAAGGCCATGCCTCGTATCCCTCAGTTCAGGGCTTCCAATTACCCTTTAAATGAATCCTTACCTAGCACTGTTAAAACTTTTTTTTTTCCACTAGAATCGGGTGATCATCTGCACTGCGAGGTCCTCTGGGTCTTGAATTGTTCAAGGACAGCTCATATCCCAGAAGAGACTTATATAAACTAACAGCATATGGTGACAAAAGGGAGATTTGGGCTCTGGGGAGAAGAAGGAGAGACACCAATGAGTGCCCGTCCTTTAGCGGAGGACAGGTCTATTCTCTTTTTCAACATCAGATCAGATGCTTTCATGAAGCCTTGGGGGTGGGGGGTGGATTTTTTAATTTCAAAGGGAAAGAAGGTTCAAATTTAATTGTGTTGGGGTTTTTGTTTTTGTCTTTGTTGCATCATTTTAACTTGATAAGAAAAGTTGTGAATATGTAGTAAAATAAGTCACTTTAAAGGTTTTTTTTTTCAGGAGCTATACATACAGTATATTGCTATAGCAGTCTTTAACTTTGGTACAGTATATTAAAGAACAATATATGGCATCTCCAACTCTTTATTCTAAAGAATTTGGGTTTCTGATTTAAACTTCTGTCACTGCAGGTTTCACTTTGATGAACGGATTTCCACAAAGCTTTTCAACCACATGCAAAAACTAGAAGAGTGGAATTTAGATTTCTATTCATCTCTACCTAAAGAGTGCAATGCAAGAGCCTTTTAGTCTCTATTATTTCTCTCACCTCTACATCAAAGAGAACAAAGCTTCAACTTTCATGCGAATACCGCCATTGAGATCGCCATCGTGTTGATTGCATTCTAGACCTGCATGGTATCCTGGGACTCTGAGTTCAGCATTATAATTTGTAATGCTTGAAATTGTAGAAAATTCATCAGCTTTATAAAAAATTTTTAAAAAATCATCCTTAGAAGAACAAAAGGGCCCCCACACACTATGATGATATACAGCTGATGTCATAGTGCTTGGGCCCTTATTATGGAAATGTATATGAAATGGACATGGACACCTTCTCTCAGAACAATGAAAAACAGCACTGATTGCAATGCAAACATCCAGTTACAGTACAGAATATAAAATATTTTTATATCATGGTAAAAATGACATACATGTGAATCTAACTGCAAATCAAATCCCGAACTTCTTCACAGAAATCCCTGAAGATCTCTTTCACCTCCGCTTTGATCAGCACAATGTGTTCCTGCACACCAAGGCTAAAATGGAGCGTTTAACCAGGCTTTCAGTGGGACACACAAGGCTGATCAGCCGTGGCTGCCTGGAACATGAACGCATCTGGGGATCTTTGTGTTATCTCGTCAGGAACACGTGCACGCGCGTACGCACTCACATGCATACAAATGTATTTATTCACACCGACAAGGCTTTCATTAGCATGCAAAGCAAAGTGAGCTTCTGTTTGTATGTGTGTGTGTCTGTGTGTGTTTGCATCAAATTGAGCATTTACGATTATTACTGTGATTTCAGCTTGCATTAGTGCGTATCATAGTGACATCCATCAGGTTGTTGATGATAGTCTAAATGATGCACCCGAAATGATGATAATGTTTCTAAGCAGTATTTGGGAAGTTGTTAGTCGCTGAAAACGCCGTCAATAGACACAAGATTGCATGCTTTTTGTCACTGGCAAAGCAGTAATGTGTTTCTTTCGAAGGCTGAATGCACCTGTAACACAGTCAGTGTAATCTTGAGGAAAACTTTTACAAGGCAGTTAAATGGAAGAAATGACATCATAGATCTCAAGCTGCCCGATTTCCGATGGCTGTAACACTGCAAGGTTCAATGAACGCTTCTGATTGAGTTTGTGAGTTAATTATCAAGGTTTTGCAAGGCTGTAAAACAGGTGTGTTCATGCATTACAGAATGGGTTTCTTATTAAATCAGTCAGGTATTGATGACTACAATTAGATTCAGACGCTTACCAGCACACACACCCATGCGTGGTGTGTTGATCCTCATCATGTGATGTAAAATCAATATCTCATGACAATACTATCAATCTAGGAATAGAAAACAAAAATAGCAGACTCTTATATTATAAAAACATTGTTTATCATTCATAGAAGATAGCGGATCCTTCTCTGTTGTTGTCGCAGTGAAAGAGCCGGCCTGTGATACAGTACCACCATGGCTGACATCCTGGTGCCTGAAGAAGCTTGCTAAAAGTATTTGCTTAAAACTTTTTTAATCTGTTAGGGATGCAACCCATTATGAAAACAAATACTGTACTAAATTAATGCAAATACAGATGCATACAGATGAGTTTAGATGTTTTTCCTTTATAAAAGCCTGGCAGAACAGTGCACAAGGCATCTGATGATGCTTAGAAGTGTGCATCATCAGGAATCCTACACCCTGGGTGTGTTCAGTCAGAAAGCTTTTACTTTCATGCAGTTGTAAATGAGCTCTTAGGTATGGAGCTGGCAGGAGAAAGAAAGATTTGCAGGATTTACTGGATTTCTTCATTCGTCCTTAGTAACTGCCTGGTCAGGGTTGTGGCCTAAAACAGCTACATACAGCTCCAATTATAAAAAGGAGTGTTTTATCTGATGTTGAGGAAATCTCTAGGTAAGAATTCACACTGCATTCTGACATTGCTGCCATTTTCCAGCATTTTCCACTATGACGCACCTGGCTCAGGCCACGCCCACTTTAGGTTATATATGTACAGTAGGTTATCTAATATATTGAATATATATTTAGGTTACATATTTAGGTTTTATATATATCCAGTGGAACCTTGGATTACGAGCATAATTCGTTCCGGAAGCGGGCTCGTATTCCAAAACACTCGTAAACCAAATTTAATTTCCTCATAAGAAATAATGGAAATTCTAATTATTCGTTCCACAGCCCAAAGAAATAAATACATAAAAATAATTAACACAAAATATAAAGTAAAAAAAAAACAAATTAACCTGCACTTTACCTTATAAAAATAAATCCCGACAGATAAGTGTTTCCATTTATGCGCACAGGTGCTGTGTGTGTGTGTGTGTGTGTGTGTGTGTGTTTTTCTCTCTCTTGCGGTGCGGAGTGTGTGTGCGCGCGTGTAATTTGACACCATGCCGGTTGTGTGTGAGTGAAGCACCCCCTCTCTGCTTCACACACACACACAAACACAAACACACACACGTTAAAGGCGAGAGAGAGAGAGAGTGTGTGAAATTACACGCGCGCACACACATAACACTGACACACACTAAAGACGAGAGAGAGTGTGTGTGTGTGTGTGAACCGGGACGATGTCAAATTATGCGCATGCACACACTCCGCAGCGCAAGAGAAAAAACACACACACATACACACACACACACGGATGTTGATTATACCAGTAAGAGACGAGCACTAAGACCCAGCAGGGGAGATGATTACCCGCAGCGCAAGAGAGAGAAAAACCGTTGGCTCAGTTGTGATCACGTGACGCTCGGTGTCAAAACAAGAAGCGCAGGCGTGATACATGATACTCGGGCTCGTAAACCAAGACAACGCTCGTTTTCCAAGTCAAAATTTATTAAAAATCTTTGCTCGTCTTGCAGAACACTCGTAAACCGCGTTACTCGTAATCCGAGGTGTATATATATATATATATATATATATATAAAATAAAAAAATTTGGAGCACTTCAAATATGCACTTTGTACAGTATTTGATTCAGATTCATATACAGTAATGTGTTTGCATTACACCCTTACTATCCCATAGTCCAATATCATCATATTATCTCTGAAATAGTCCATAATAGCTTCTGAACAGAAATTGTTCAGAAAGAGTTTAACAACCACGGTGCACAGTGAGACAAACACCACCCGGCCAAAAACAAAAACAACACCCTTTAGGAAGGGATTCATTATTGGCCTGAATGAAAAGAGGAAGCATTAATGCTTCTGGAATTTAGATAAGAACTTTCCAATACATTATTATAACCTGGAAGGATCAAGCTGAACTGTGAACTTCACAGAGAAAAAAAATCATGACTAGAGATAACCACTTAGTTATGGTACATAAAAAAAAAAACAGTGGACATACAGTAAGAATGTAATGTGTAATAAATAAAAGGTAAAAAGAAGAGTGTTCACAGGATTGGAAAACCACTTGTTAGTGAGACTAATCAGAAAAAAGGCTTCGGCTTACTAGGAACCATAAAGATTGGACTTTGGGCAATGGAAATGGGTCATGTGCTCTGATGAGTCCAGATTGATCGTAATCCAGAGTGATGGGTGCATCAGGGTAAGAAGGGAAGCACATGAAGCAATGCACACATCATGCATAGTGTCGACTGTACGAGCCTCTGGAGGCAGTGTTATGATCTGGGGTTGCTTCAGTTGGTCAGGTCTAGACGTTATTTGGCAAAAAAATAATAAAGTCAGCTGACGACCTGAATGTACTGAATGAAAAGGTTATCACATCTATGGAGTTTTTCTTCCCTGAAAGCACGGGTAAACTCCAGGACTCAAATTGTCAAGAGTGGTTCTGGGAGAATAAGGAATCATTTTCACACATGACCTGGCAACCATGTTGTGCGCTGCCATCAAAGCTAAAGGCGGTGAAATAAAATATTTGTGTGTGTGTGTGTGTGTGACTTTTTTATGGCCAGGCAGTGTATAATAATATATTGTACAGTGGAACTGCTCAAAGGTAGTTTAGTAGTGACTAGTAGGGGGGGGTGTAAATCTGTATGAAATGCAGCCATGCAAGATGATACATGAATAAAAATTAGAATATTTAATACCCCTGTCTTGACAGCTACACGATCAGCGGAAACATGAGAAATGACATGATTCATTTACATTCCGGTACAATGTATGGTCAAATTAAAGATCCTGCTGAGAAATAGATTGTGCTCATTAACACTAATGTGAATTTGACATCGAAACCGAACCGAATTTATCAGGAAGTCATGGTGCAATTTATAAATCTCAATTTTCATACAGCGCAGATAAGCACTGGGATGCAGAAGGATTGTTTTTAAAAAATGATAGCAATAACTAAACAATAAAATGTTTAAACGCACTATAATAATATCCTTTCCTCTAGTCCTCAATAAATATGTAATAATGCACTGAGTTTCGGTTTATGAGTCATTAAATGGTTATGTCTAATAAAATGCAATGGATTGAGGATTAACACTGCAGCTTAAAACAAAACAAAAATGTCAATAGACATGCAGGGAAGTTATGTGCACCCAGACGCACCCTAAACACGTGCTGATCAGGCGTTTCTGGATCTGCTCTACTGACATGACCAGGATGCAGTTTAAGCCTCTGAGGTTAACGAGGACCTTTTAAACAAGCATGAGCAGGATGGAATGACAAAGCTCAGAATATTGTCCTTGTTTTTGCTGTCAGTGGCAATACCATGACATAATACAGTATAAAAATACTAATCTAATCATAGCCTTGTTTATTAAGAGTTTATTCATATTAAGATTGAGTCATGAATAGGCCTGGTTAGATTAATTACCTTCATTTCCCATCGTTACAAATTTGTCTTAATTTAGCAGTGTGGAGTCCGCCCACACACTCATTTCACAGTGTTTAGTGTGCTCACTTCACAGTTTGCTCTGGAAGATTATTATTTCTGCACACACACACAAACAAACACAAAGCCACAAAGCGAAAAGCTTATTGGTGAAAAGTCAAGTCGGAACAAGTCGCGTTTATAGTATCTAGATATTAGGAACGTTCAAGTCAAACTGGGACTTTGATTTCCATGAATAGCAGAATACAATAACAGTTGTGTAAAGGGGGCCTCCGAGTGGCGCAGTGGTAAAGTGCTCGCCCTATCATCCGGAGATCGCTGGTTCGATTCCCGAGTGATGCTGT
>JAQMYK010000039.1:5660978-5673005 GCA_030014345.1 Clarias buthupogon | reverse complement strand
AGCGAGCAGTTCGAAAAAAATGCGGTCGGCTGGCGTCACGTGGTTCGGAGGAAACACGTGATAGTCTTCGGCCCTCCTGACTGAGTGGTCGTAGTAGCCTTAATGTGGTGCCCCCTAGTGACGGGGAGGAATTGGACACGACTAAATTAGGGAGAAAATCGGGGGGGCAAAAAAAAACAGTTGTGAGCAAAAATTCCCTTTATTTCTCTATATAATCCGCTGCTACAATAATGCACGTATCCCCATGTTTCACTAGTGATTTGAAACCATCAAGGAAAAATGTTTTCTCACTACGCCGGAGCCATGACCGGACTGCCTGCTTCAAATCTGAAACGCTGGCCAACGCAGACCCTGCAGGACTCATAAAGCATTTAAAGTCCATGACAGCAATTAGAAGAAGATCGGTCAAGTATGGTTTGTTTGCGAGGGTTGCCAAAAGAAAGTTCTGTCTAAAAAAAAAAACAGAAGCACAACTATGATTTGCAAAACTTGATCAGAAAAAAAAATTACAACTTTTTGTTCAATAAATAATGGCACGTTGAAAAACGTTTTTTTTGTTGTTCGTCTGAGTTTGTACTGTAGTTGCCTAATACCACTATGATCAGATGACTTTTATTATGCTTTTACACAAAAAAGGGTAAAAGAGGGGGTACTAAGTTTTACACTTGTATTGTATGTACAGTATGCATGTACAGTTAAGAGTATTTATAAATCTTCATCCATGCAGATGTGGGTTGTGATAAACACATACACACTGAAGGTACAGTAAGCCTTGTCCTAATGGCTGTGATAGCCCTCCTCCTTCCATCCACCCATCCATCACTCTGAGCGATCTCGCTGTATCAGTAAAAAAAAAAAAAGACCCACGGCCCACACACACACACATCATCCCTTTCCTGCATGCTGTACCTAATCACCAGCAATAATGTGACAGGCTCCTGTAATTTACTCCGTACGGATGTTAAACGGACTGCTGTCATGTTTACTCTTGACTAGCTCAGCAATCACTCCGACATGCAGGAAGGGAATCTATTTGGATGTGGAAATGCTCTGGTTATATATCTGGTTTACAGGAAACTGCTTTTTACTGTAGATGCTAACAAGACAATCCTAGTGGGCAGAGAGATAAACATGACAAAATGATGGCGTACAAGCTGTCAGTGGATTTATTATTTATTTCTTTTGTTACGATGTGCACCAAGTAACTGTCATTTAAACTATGAAGGAAAAGTTTAACAGCAAATACTGTAGCTAATGAAATTTTAACCAATTTTCAAGGCCACAATCCGCACCCATTGGGTTGGTTTCTATCAGCTTCAGTAGATTTTCACTACAAGTTTACAGGTCTAACTTCACCTACTGTACATGCAAAAGTAACACACACAGAATCTAAAGCACGCCATGTCCTTGATAATTGAATCACATATTACTCCAGCAGGTGGTCATCTTAAAATATGACTTTGAACATAAACGTTGGTGCCTTTGATCATAAAGATCAGACTGCAAGTATGTATGTACAGTATGTATATAATTTTACTTCTGTACAGGTACTGTTTGTATAGTTTGGGGAAATTTTTTACTACTTATAATTAGCATTGTATTAGCAAAAAAAATGGTTTACTTTTTGCTCATGTACTGTATATGTACAGTATATGGATGTACACACTGATCAGCCAAAACACTCCCGCCGAGTTGAATAATGTTGATTATTATTTATAGAAATAGAATAAAGGTTTTGTCTCTACTCGCTCTTTCAATGAAATCATCGTTTCATTACGTTCACGTTTCATACATCGGCGTACCCGAAACCAGTTTCAGAAAAAATTCTGTCTGAATGTCCATTTGTCTGTATGTCCGTATGTCTGTCCAGTCAATTCACAGCATCACACAATACTGGTCCGACAGAATTTAAAGAAACGTTGCCAGTCCTTCGGAATTTGCCTGCAGTTAAACCTGCGCCATGAATCAAATCAAAATGTTGAGTAGAAGGGATGTTATGAACAGTCATGTGCCGGATGTAATAATCTTTAAACAGCAAGTGTTCAACATCTGACTGGTGATAACAGAAGTACTACTGGTTTATGATACTCAACATTACAAAAATTTTTATATTTGTACTAATAAGTTCGGCAAAGTTCTGCCGTCGGCAACACGGTGACTTAGTGGTTATCACTGTCGCCCTGCGCTTCCAGGGTTCGTGTTCTATTCCCGCCAAGGTTCGATTCCCATCTCTGTGTGCATGGAGTTTGCATGTTCTCTCCATTGCTTAGTGGGTTTTCTCTGAGTACTCTGGTTTCCTCCCTCAGTCCAAAGGCACGCAGAATAGGCTAATTGGTGTTCCCAAATTGTCCCTAGTGTGAGAATGTGTGTATGTGTGTGTGCCCTGCAATGGATTGGTACTGTACCCTGTCCAGGGTATACCCTGTCTCCTACTGTAGCCCCTGTATACACGATAAAGCAGAATAGATGATGAGTGAGTGACAGAGAGGGAATTCTGCTGTACAGAAAGACAGTGTACATGTACAGTATGTGGGCTTCAACCAGAAATAATAATATCACTGATTACATTAAAGCTGATTTTTTTAGCTTTAACTTTTTTAACTATTCCTAAAAACTCTGCAAAAGACGAGTACTAACGCTGAACAATTACATATCAGTAAACTGGTGACAGGATCACGGGCGCCAGAAGTTATGCCCGTGCAGCCCAAGGGCCAGTCTGTCTGGTCTGATTCTACAGAAAAGCCACTGGCCACAATAGAGAGGTATGAGAATGCCAACTGCATCACAGCCTTCCATGTATGAGGCCTAGCAGGCAAGGGGTTACAGTAAAGATTCTTTTTGTTCTTTTATCTGGACTCCAAACTTCTCAGACCTAAATCCAACCAAGCATCCATGGAATGCACCCAAAAAACAAGTCTGACCAATGAAGGACCCATCCACAACCCACAACACCCAACAGATCCACCACAGCACAACCCCTGGAGGTCTTATGGAGTGAGAGACCAGAGATGCTCAAGTGGAGCAACGAGAATCAACACAACACAGAGTAGAATGTTTTGCACTGTAATGTTATGCCTGACCGGTGGCTATCTTCATGAATTGGAAACACATTAGTCAATGCAGGTGTGCTTCATTAATATTTCAACAAAAATCAGTAGATGAATTATTTATGGTTTTAACACATTTTAATATGCATTAATGTGGTAAATACTGTTGTTGCATACCTTATGCTTTATGGACATGCAAAACCCTTTCACATTTAGAAAACATTTGTACGATATGAAAAGTTCAGTATGAAATAATTCTTTGACGTCTTATGTATCATGGATATGTATACATAGGAGAAGCATCCTCCAGAATAACTAGGTATCTGTGATATTGAATGCTCCGTGACAAGCGTGTCAGGATAAAGGTTTGTCTACAGGGCTTTTGTCAGTTGCACAGACAGTTTCAGTAGCCTACAGTATCTACAGTATAGTATACTTTGTACTATGCTGTGAAACTTTCCACAGAACTTGTATGTAAGGACATTGTCAGCAGCATGCATGAGAAATGAAGCTGTAAGTGGATTTAGGCACAGGGGAATTTCCTAAAGAGTCCTTAATGGATCTCATCCGCCTTTTTCGCAAGATCCTGAACTGCTGCTACACAGTCAGCACGCTTCACCTCATGGAAGTGTGCATCACGCTTTGGGTATGTGTGAGGGAAAGAAAATACGTCACTATAAAAATCTATAGGACCACAGCAGGTGGCTACACTGATTATCACCTTAACAAATGGTTACATTTGATGTAAAGCCAAAAAAACTGATGGACTCACCCCAGCGTTGTCATAGTCACAATAGTGTACCAGAAGGAGGCTGGAATGCTGGTGAAGTTGGTTTCGCTGGTGCCTTTCTCAGCGTAGAACATGACTGTGGCGAAGATAATGATGGCCATGGTGAGGGAGAAAAGGAGGAAACCAAGCTCAGAGGCGCAGCTCTTTAAGGTGTAGCCGAGGATGCGCAGGCCCTGCGAGTGGCGCGAGAACTTGAAGATGCGGAAGACCCGGAAGACACGGAGTGTAACAAAAGCACCGCTCACATCCTCGTTGTCGGGCATGACCAAGCCGATGTAGTAGGGCATGATAGCCACGACGTCGATGACACTCATCACCGAGCGCATGAACTTGCAGCGACTGGGAGCAGCAAACAACCTCATCAGGTACTCGAACGTAAAAATCAGCACACATGCCGTATCCATGCAAAAGAAAGCCAACGAGTACTTCTCGCCGCACGGCAAGTCCTTCGAGCTGCCTTTGGGTGGCCGGCATGGCACAGTCTCTACTACGTTAGCGATAACCGAGACGGCAATGAAGAAGCCTGTGACGTAGTAGAACACTAGCGCCATAGTGCTGGTATGCGGATTCTCGAACGCTCGCCATAAGCGTTCACGAAGCGTGCTGTTTGGAGGCAAGGGTTGGTCTGTGGCCATGTCTGCCTCTGTGTCCTCCGCCAACCTCTCCTGGTTTTCCTTTTTGCGGTCGCGGTACTCTTCCATGCAGCAGTCCCCGATGATGTCCGGCACGATGCCGTAGAAAGCCAGCTCCTCGTCGAAAGCTTGGATGCACTCCTGCCGTGGGTAGTGCAGCTTGCCTGTGCGATAGAAGTTGAGGACGTGCCGAAACATTTCGGGGTCCCTGTCAAAGAAATATTCCTGAGTGTCTTCATTATAGAAGAATTCCTTTTCTGAGCTTCCCAGCAAAGTGTCAGGATAACGGTCCAGGGTGTTCTTCCACGTCTGGAACCGAAGCCCGCTTACGTTAACTATCAGGATCTCATCACTGCGGCTCTTCTTATCGACAGGAGGTTTGGGCATGGTGTTTTTGGCCAGAGGAAGCCAGCCGACCGCGGCTGCCCGGGCAAAGGGTAACCATGTTGCCACTCCGGCAGCCATTTTTGCTTATTTGTTGCTATCGTTGTTACCAGAGTAGAGATCAGGTAGAGAGTAGAGAGAGTGCTCTAGAACCCTGAGCTGATCTCTCTGAACCTTTCGCAAGTAAAAAGACTGAAAAAGGAATTTTCAAAATAATCATTCGAGCTGTTCTCAGCCAGACTTCCTGGTTAACTTATTTTCTTTTTAAAAAAATTTATTTGTTTCCAGTCCGTCTGTCCGCGGGAACTCACAGGGGGACGTTCCTGCAAGGTGAGTGGTTTCAGGCAAATTTCATCATCATCCTTAGGGGAAAAAACTCGCACAAGTCCCACTGGACTACTGAGGACACATCTGATGCCATTTGACATCACATGTCGAACTTATCTCTCTAAACTAAAAAATCAAGGGCTCCTAAACAGACCATGTGTACATTCAAACTCTCTTCTCCAAGTCTTTGTTGTGTTTTTTTTCCTTTAGGGTTGTCTTCATAAAATCATTTTATGGTAAGTCTGCTGACTCTTGTTTGCACACACTGAATACGATTTCAAACCCTTATTAAATTGTGATGATGGTCTCTGAAATTGCAAAATAGGCAAATCGTGCTTTTCTGCTCTCTCTCTCTCTCTCTCTCTTTTTCTCTCTGTTGTTTAAGAGCTTTGATACTGAGTGGTTCCCCTCCCTTACGAGTTGATCCTTAAGTGGCTACTCGATTTCACCGATGTTCGACGAGGCTTCTGAATGGAGATCTAGGGGATCGCAGGCGTCTCTATTCCATATACGGCGACTTCCTTAATGTCCCTGTCAGAACAAACAGAACAGAAGCTTAGATACTGTACAGCGCTGACCGTGGAAGCCCTGGATGCACTGTCACTGTTGTATGTCCCTAAGCTTTTTAGAGTCTCCTTTGGATAAACAAGCTTCAAAGTGAATTTATGAAACACCTCTTACAAGTAACATTAAACTTTCACAGGACAACCACATGTACTATTTTAGGATTTTATTATAAAAGCCATGGCTTAATATGTATTTCAAAATGCATGAAAATGAAAAGGAACGGTATGTACTGTACGTACAGTAGCATCATCTAAGGTGACGACTGAGATATTTATTTCAGGAGATCATTGTCTAACAAACCGTCTTCCACATAATTTTCTAAGCATAATTTGATGCAAACTTCATGTAAACAAAAGTGTCCAGTGAACCAATTACCTCCCAGCGTGACAGCTGAAGTGAGATTAAAACCAGAGCCACGCATACAGTACAACTCTTCAATGTTTTTTTTTCTCCCTGTTGTAAAGCATCATGAAGGAAACCAAGCCAGCATCAATCCAGTACATCTATTACATACTCACACACTATCCAAGATCAATAGTTCACTTCCTCAAATATCACATACCAAGAAGCATATTAAGTTCATTTAGAAGTTCATATAGCATTTTAAGAGGAAGAAACAATAACAACACAAACCGCTTTCTATACTGTAGCATCAGATTTCCAGATTAAATCCATTGCTTTTTTTTTTTTTTTATCCTTATCTTGATATTGCTCGTGTATTTCTTTCATTTGTTTTACATGCATATGAGGTATAGCTTGTTGCTTGTAGCTCTATGGATGCAACAAATCCCTGCATTAAACCCGAACTCTCAACTCTGCAATACGATCCAAACACCTCAAATCAAGAGCTGATGGAAAGTCTTAATCTGTAATGAAGTTACGAGGAGTCAACATGCTCTAAAACTCCAAGGTCTCACAGGCAGCTCTAATCTATTTCGGAACTTAATAAGGATCATAATTACCTCCCATTATGAGGATCTTGAAAGGATGATGGGTCCTGTGTGACAGAAAGCAGGTGAAGAAGAAGAAGAAAAAAAAAAAGAATTAGAAACAGACAGAAAGGAAGGATCCTCTTCAGCCGTCTCAACGAGGCACATACAGGTTCGGGAAGAAGTGTTCGTAATGCTTAGTCCTTCTAGCGCTCTCTCTTTCTTTCTCTGTCTCTTTCCTCTTCTCTTCTCCGCTTGTGCTGTTCCTCTCCTGCACTGCTTCTCTCTCTCTCTCTCTCTCTCTCTCGCGCGCGCTCTCTCGTTTGCTTGCTCAACCCCCTCCCTATGTCTCTCTCTCTCTCTCTCACACACACACACACACACACTGGCTTTCTGTCTCTCTCATATACTTATGCATCCATCTAACACTTAACTCGAAAAATGCATCACGTCCTGCAACGAGCCAGAGAGAGAACGCAGTAAGGAAGTGGATGTTACACAACATGCGAACATTGCAGGTTAAATTCTGATATCACTCAGCCTGACCGTCATTGTTTTCATTTTATAATCATTCGTTGATCCTCGCTTTATCCTGGTCAGACTGCCAATAGATCCAAAGCCTATGCCAGGAACACTAAGCATGCCGGTACACCCCGGACGGGATGCCAGGTCATCACAACACATCATGCAGGCAATCATTCACACCAAAGGGTTATTTAGAGTCACCAATGCATTGCATCTACCAGGATATTTTCTGCGAGGTGGGAGGAAACCCCAAGGAATCCCACGCTGGCACGACGAGGATATGTGAAAGAGTAACTTGAGCTCAGGGTCGAAACTGTGACCCTGGAGCAGTGAGAAGCGTGACACTACCCACTGCGCCATCATACATATTAAATCTAGATTAAAGTCCAGTGGTAATACAGTTGTCTTTAGGACATTATGGCTTTTTGTTGCGGATTTGTTGAAATGAATCACGTATTTGGATACTCTACAGCGCTTTTCAGTACACTTTAAGCAGTTTAACTTTCTGAAAAGAGAAAAACCTCACTAAAAATTAGACAATATGTTTCATTAGCAAACGACACAGCTCTAGATGTTGCTGCATGGATACGTTTCTTGCTCACCCGTCAGTTTATCAGAGATAAGGACATTTGAAAAGTCTTGTAAGCTTGTGTATACAAAATAGGGCAAATTGTTCTCCTCTACAAGTATGCTTTTCTACACTGCAGGGTGATTTATCCATTGTGCCAAAGCTGTGGGAGATGGAGTTATAGCTTTTTGAAAAATCACACAAAATTCATAGTTGTATAACCCAAACTGTTTTGACAAATCGTTTTTTTTTTTTTTTTGGCGGTTGTGCTTTTTTAACAGAAAAACATGCACAAAATATTTGTATGGTGGCTTAGTGGTTAGCACTGTCCCCACGCACCTCCAGGTTCTGGGTTCTATTCCCCCGTACCTGAGGGTCTATGTGCATGGAGTTTGCATGTTTTCTCGTGCTTGGTGGGTTTCCTCGGGGTTCTCTGGTTTCCTCCCACAGTCCAAAGACATGCAGGCTGATTGATGTTCCCAAATTGCCCGTAGTGTGTCAGTGAGTGTGGGTATATGTGTGTGTGTCCTGCAATGGATTAGCACCCTATCCAGGCTGACCGTGACCCTGTAAACAGGGTAAAGCGGGATAGATGATGAGACTGAGATTGGCTGCCGATTTTCATTTGGAAATACAATTTTTTTTTTCAAAACTGCAAAAAGTGAGTTATCTTACTTTGCAAAATGTTCACAGAGCGTATTATCCCTCTCACTCAGAGAGCATGGCTATATATTATATATTTATATTCTATTTTACGGTGGTGTAGTGGTTAGCACTGTTGCCTTGCACGTCCGGGTTCGATTCCCGGCTAGGCTCGATTCCCATCTCTGTGTGCATGGCGTTTGCATGTTCTCCCCATGCTTGGTGGGTTTCCTCCCAAAGACCTGCTGATTGGCGTTCCCAGATTGCCCGTAGTGTGTGAATGGGTGTGTATGTGTGTGTGCCCTGCGATGGATTGGCACCCTATCCAGGGTGTACCCTGCCTCGTGCCCGAAGCTTCCTGGGATAGTCTCCAGGCCCTCTGCGACCCTGAATACAGGATAAAGCGGTATAGACGACGATGAGTGAGTGAGTGAGTAAGTAAGTGAGTGATTATATATTATAAACTGGGATTTGCTTTAAAACCACTTAGGAACTACCCTTTTTGACAGATACTATTATGAATACTATGAAATTAATAATCTGGTGATATGATAAACTGTTTATTTAAGCAGACCTACAGTTATACAGCATTAAATGGTGCCACATGGATTTTCCAGGAGGATCCAGCCTATAATCCTAGATATAATTTATATTATCAATTCTGTTCTCTTTATCTTCTCAGCTGACTCCTAAGTGTCTCAAAGTTCAAATCTCATTCATAGCTGATGATCCAGGTATTGTTTTTTTTTTCTCTCTCTGTGAGTTTATCAGAGCAATGACATTCAAGGAGTCTTGTTAGATCTTGTATGTATACACAATAAATTCAGCCTTTTTTTGTGACATTTACTGCACATGACTGCACAGTGAAATTCTGTATTCTTCACACATCCCAGCTTCTTGTTAGTAGGCTGGGCTCAGAGCTCAGGGTCAGCCATTTTATGGCACATATAGAGTTAAGGGCCTTGCTCAAGGGCCCAAAAGTCACAATCTGTCGGGATGAATGGATGGGATGCAAACCACCAACCTTCGGAGCCTTACCACTCTGAGCCATGGCAGTTTGCTCTGTTCTACAAGTGTGCTTTTCAAACCTTCACAAAGAAACAATGTTGGCTTTATGTGTCTTAGATGAAGTGCTACTAGATTGGTACTTTTTGAGTGGGAAAAAATCAGTTCGTGAGTGGGAACTGTGTTGGTGTAAATTGGGAAAATGCACTAAAAACACCACGCATTTTGAACTGTCATGTAACAGCTTCAGTCAACCAATCAGACTACATTCCTCCTGTCAGTGAGGAAAGTTGTTTTTCTGCTACTACAGCTAATCAAAACCACCTCAGGTTTTCATGCTTCTAAATAAGACTGACTGGAAGTGTGAACTAAATCATCCTTCTTTATATCACTTACAAAGTTGATCCAAATCACAAAGCGCCAGGCGGCGGGACAGACTATGCAGTCATAGCATATGCTTCTTCTGAGACGTGAAGCCAGCCAACGGCAACTGCTGCGTATGCTGCTTGACTGAGCAACTTAAAACACTTGCAGATTTACACAGTTTACACTTTGTTACTGCTGATGCAGTCACTCCCACAGTAATACATGACAGGTATGCGTCGTTTAACTGAGAAATAGGACGATATAGCCGAGTTTGAATGTAGATCGAATACCATGTTATATACTGTATTATATGCAAAACTATAATAATATAAACATATACAAGAGTGATTAATGTCAACAATCTTTGTAATGAAAAAGGTTTCGTGTGCAACAAAATATCAAAAAAATTTCCTTGATCTAATTTGCTGCCACTACTTTCTGTTTGACACAAGCAAAGAATAAGTTGGCTATATTTGTTATAATTAAAATTCATATTATGTTATATGTTATAATCATCAACATATTGAGACTAACTTGCATACTTACAGTAAATAACCACTAACACAACCGCAGTCTGATTTATCCATTGTGTCAAAAGTGTTGGAGGTGGATTTATAGCTTTTTGAAAAACAAATCACACAAAACTTGTACTTATATAACCCAAGCAATTGTTTTTCAATATTTAGCTTTTTAGCACCCTTGTGACTCAGAGGAAACATGCACAAAATATTTTCCAACAGTTTGGATTCTTTTTTACTCACTCATCGTCTATACTGCTTTATTCAGGGGCGCATGAGGCGGGGGACACCCTGGACACGGTGCCAATCCATCACAGCACACACATACAGTATATACACACTTACTCACACACTATGGGCAATTTGAAAACGCCAATTAGCCTAATCTGCAGGTCTTTGGACATGCGGAGGAAATCGGAAGACCCGGAGGAAACCCACCAAACACGGGGAGAGACGGGAATCGACCCTGGCTGGGAATTGAAACCAGACCCTGGAGGTGCATGGCAACAGTGATAACCACTACACCAACATGATGCCTACTTCTTGCTTCATAAAAAAAAAAAAAACATTTTTAAAAAACAATTTAAAAAAAATAATTTTTTCTTCAAAACTTCAAAACTGGAGTTATCTCATTTTGCTGTCAAACTGTTCATATAGACTGGCAACCCTCTCACTCAGACAACATGAATAATTTTTTGGAAAAAGTTCGGAATTGGCTGTATAGGAGCCAGAATATCCTTTTATAACATAAATAATATATTTATAATATATAAATAATAACATTTAATAATATAAAAATAAATGCAAAACTGTGATACCAGTTCTGTCTTTTTTAACTACTATGAATTATTTAGAAGCTGGAGAGAAATTATTAAAAAATATAAGAGTTTGCTCTGTTTTTTATTTTTTTTTATTTTTTTTTAGAACAAAACTGTTACAGCTATGGAACAATGTAGGTTCTGTCTGTCTAAATAGCACACAATGCCTCTGTTTATTAGTCATCATCTAGAGTTGGACCTGTATTGAATTTATTTTGGGCTCAACCTACTTTAGTCTTGAACGTTACGTTCATCGCACATTGGATTATCTGTTCTCGTCTGCGGAGTCGTTCTTTTCCAGATCCTCCAAAGAGTATTAGGAAAGTCAATGATGTCATTGATGGAAAAAGTGGTATATAAACAAGTGGACGTTTTTTCGTCAAGGTTCACGTTAGAGCTGATATACAAATGAATAATACATGAAGGCAAAAGCTGAATACAGCAGCAAACCGACACTCGGCTACTTACCGTGTATAACGAGGACACTTTCGGCATTTGTACACCTGACCCCCCACAACCCCCTCCCACCACCACACACAACCATATATACACACACACACACACACACACACAAAAGCATGCTCCTGGGATAGAAAGGCCCACGTGGCTTATTGAGTTGCACTGAAAATAGAAGGATTCAGTTACAGCGGTATTTATAGTTGTCCTGTTTCCTCAAAAGGATTAACAATTAGAATGCACTTTACAGTGAATCCAGTTTAAATATAATACAGAGCGGTGCATGCCAGCAGTAGTCACGTCTCCATATCAATATTACATGCATGCTCTTGGAAACACACACACGGCCAAAACACAGTATTGGTGGTGATATATATATATATATATATATATATATATATATATATATATATATCAGGGCTTGACATTGGCACCCGCCCACCCGCCAAATGC
>JAQMYK010000039.1:5613831-5635224 GCA_030014345.1 Clarias buthupogon | reverse complement strand
GCCTCACCGTTCCTCTTGGGTTCCTCTCATTCACACACATGTATTCCGTCTTGCTGCGGCTAACCTTCATTCCTCTGCTTTCCACCAATGAGGTGTACATTGACTGCTTTTTCCAAATTGCCCATAATGTATAATGTACAAATGTGTGTGAGCAGCCCAGCCAGGGAGTACCCTTCATTGTGACCAAAGTGTATAAATGATAGATGGGTGAATATTTATTGATGCTTTCTTGTAGTTATTAGCCTGATTCATTAAGAAATTGTATTGAGATTGTAACATCTAGTCCAATTGAATGCATTCTGCTAGACCTGCTTGAACAGAAAAGCATCACCCAATCATCCAAAGATCTGAAGCTCAAATTCAGACATCTGTAGCAAAATAAGCTGAGCTCTATGAGTGGGCGCAGAGGCATTCTGTCGCTCGTTCGTCAACCAGAGAAACACCCAATCGTGGGCACCTGTGACCACGTTGTGTATGCTGAAGGGGGCGGATAGCGCTTTCTTTCAAGTGTGATACACTACACTGTGAAGCAGCATGAACAACAGTGTAAAAATATGTTTCTCAGAGGAAGCTCATGTTAGGCATCACCACCTAGTTGGGGTTTTGCTTGAAAATGAATAGAATAGGAAACATAGAGGACAGAATTAATTGAAGCAGTATCTGTAATAATATCTGCTACTTATGTATGTACAGTATTTATCATCTGAATGTACATTCACATCAAGGTGTTGGGTCAGAAGGTCCGACAGCGACCACTCAACCGCTCAGATGTATAATGAGACATAAATGTCCATCTGGAAAAAGGTGTCTGCCAACTGCTGTAAACTTGAATAAATGTGAAATATTTCAATGTTAATAACAGATTAAAAGTAGGACTTGGTAGTGACTTGTCAAAGCTAACAATTCATAATAACAATAACAACCATAAAGAAAATGGAGGAGACTTCATGGGTCATTTCTCCATTATGGATTCCATCATTCATGAAATTTCATGAATGCGCTTTCTTTCCGCTTAATTACTTCACTTAGTTTCAATTTCAATTAGAGTGAGTCAATTAGCTGCCGGTCTGAGTAATACACCACTGCCCGCTGTAGTCTAATACTTTAATGGAAGCTCAGAGCAGAGACATGTTACAGAGAGAGACAGACTGAGGCTTCTAACACAGATGACCCGTGCTGGTAACTTACTGCACTTTTGCACAGAGGAGTGATGAAGTTATTTATAGACAGAAAGAATAACAAAAGGGGAAACTGGTGCATTTTTTAATTTTTATTAATTTAAGGCTTACTCTTCTACCCTCCTCATCAGTTGCTCACAGTGTGATCGTATCAGGAATATGTGGAGTAATGCTGCACAGAAACATTACAGGAAGTTAATAACACATTTTCTTATATTGTTTCTTGTGTTGTTTTATATTGATTTTTCACACAGTTCACTTTCGAATACAATGATTCCTATGATTTTCACATGATCGATTTATTTTCATGTTAATTGTTTTCCTGACACAATGGACTTATTTCCTGTGTGATTTTTACATGTGAAAAAACATGCAACAATGTCATGATTTATTTAGTTTCACATGTGATTTTAACATTCATTTCTAATGTCTACATTTATGTTTAATCAGTTTTTATGTTACCTTAACCATTTTTTTACATAAAAATAATTTTCACGTTATTTATTTTCATAGATTTTTTTTATATTAAGTGAGTTTCATGCACTTTATAATAAATTTTAATAAGGAATATTTACACATTATTTACTGTTTACATGTTTTTTTTACATGGTTTTTATAATTCCTTTAGTTTCACATTTGATTTTTCATGCGTACATTTTTTACATAACTTTTACACCTTTTTTCACAGATGATTTTCATGTTTTTTTCCCACATGATCTCTTAATTACACATGATTAATGTTTGTACGTGTAATTTTTACCCAATTTATTAATTTTCACCTTGGTTTGAACAATTCTTTTGCGTGATCTTTACACCTGATTAATGTCTCATAAAGATTATTTAAAACGTATAAATATTATGTAAAGATTTATTTTTCATATGATGTTTTGCATAATTTATTCATTTCTATATTTTTTTTTTAGAATTAATGTTTTTATATGTACACTTCTTTACAATTTTTATTTCTTTCTACACTGTAAAACAATACTGAATGTATCTACAATAATCTCCTTTGAACGGATGATATTGAGACATGTCTTCTACTTACAGTATGATCTGTAAAACCATAGCGGCTCTAATCTGAGGCGCTGTTTGGTGTTAATTGGTGATTTCTGAGGCTGGTGATTCTAAATGAACTTCTCCTCTGCAGCAGAGGTAACTTTTGGTCTTGCTTTCCTGGGAAGGTCTCCTGGGAAGGAGACAGTTTCATACACAAGATTTTTTACATTCAATTATACAATTAAGGCATTTTTACAGTTCATTTAATTGTATATTCAACTTTTACACCTGATTAATTCATGTAATTTCTACCCAGTTAATTTTTCAAATAAAAATTTTTGGTTTCCTTTTTTTTAATGAACTATACGGTTTTACATATACAGTAATTTTGATGCAGTTCCTTAATTTTCACATGCGTTGTTATATATGATCAGTGGTTTATATGCTTATTTGTGTATATCTCCTGGGATAGGCTCCAGACCACCTGCAACCCTGTAAACAGGATACAGTGGTGTAGATAATGAGACAACAGCAGTTGGTGCAGGTAACATTTTCACCAAAATAAATTTTTCACATGTAATTTTTGCAAGAATTGCTTTTTTTATGTTTATTAATTTTCATGTTTGATTTTTAAACCTTATTAATGTGTAATTTTTATGTAAACACTTATTTACATAAGCAATTTTTACAATTGATTTTCTGTACATTTAGTCTATTTTAAAGTCTTTCCCCTTTTTTACACTTACCTGGTCAGGTCAGGATTAATTTGTTGTTCTGTTAATTTTGCACACAAAGGTCACCCGATTTTCTCAATTAAATAATAGTTTTTTACACATTTATGATAAATATTGCTTTTCATATCGCATGCACATGAGCAACATGTTGTTTCACCATTAAAACAGTATAAAGTCATTCCAGAGTGTTTTAACATGACTAAATGAATAGACTAGACTCACAATAGAACCATGTGTCTTGGCTGTAAAATTGGCATCACACAGTGTTGTATAATTTATGATGAAGGCTGCGTATCATAAGGAATTAATGTCACAAGCTATGACAAATCTAACTCTGCAAGCAGGATGATGTGAACTCATTTGCACTTCTTTTCCTGCATAAAGCTGCATTTGCATCAAGAACAAAAATTTCCAAACTGACAGAGTGAATCGTCCTGATTTTGCATTTATTCAGAAATCTATTTTCCTGCTCCTGATAGGAAATGTCATATTCATATCCACACTATGGTAAGAAAACGCAAGAATAAAAAAAATAAAAAATCAAGTCACACTTGGCGACAGAAAGCGTACAGAGGATGAATTATTACTGCATTTTCTTCATCTATCATCGATGTGGTCTGTTTATTTCATGACTTATTTTCTGCAAGACTGAAACCAACTCCTGCAACACACACACATCAGCATAAATGATGCCCTGCTCAAGTTCGCTTTTTTATTATTCAAACACACTGATATTGGATTCGGTGTGAACCTAAGTACAGCTTCCTTTCCCAAGGTCTGTCTTTCCGTGTAACGTTGGTGGAGCTCATCAGGTGACCATCAGGTGTGTGCTGGAAAAGCAGAAAGTATCACTTTCACCTACCCTGGCAACAATATTCAGTTCCTGGGCCAAAGATCACACAGTGGCTGAGGAGCATTCAATTACACAACATGTTACGCAACAACGCAGCTGAATTCTCCAACCTGATTGGTTAGACGGCTTGCTCGACACGTTTTCTGTAAAGGTGTGGCTGTAAAAAAACTTGGAGATTTATATTAATGCACTCATCATTTTTATAGCACCAACACACACACACAGAAAAAACCTTTAAACACTTAGCTTATTTAGCATTTTTATGTGAAGGAGTCTCCAGTGTCAATGCTTTACAATTTCAGCATGGAGGACGTATTAGCTTCAAGAGCGAGGAAAAAAGTCTCATAAGAGAATAACTGGTTCTGGCCAAAACTATATAAAATATGATGTCTTGTCCTTTAAGAAATAAATTTAGCTTGCTATAGTTGGATAATGTTTTTGGTTTAAGAGGAATAAAACACTTCAAGATGTGCCATGTTAATAGTTAATTAATACTGCGTTAATACTTTGCTTTACGGCACAAATCATCAGGGGCGTTCAAGTCAAACCGGGACTTTTGATTGCGCAATAACAGAACACAGTTATGAGAGTAAGAACTAACTTTATTTCTCTATATATAGTAATCCCCTCCTATACTAATGCACTTATCACAGCATTTCATTAGTACTTGGATATCAACAAGGTAGAAAGTTTTCTCTGGAGTCATTGTCGGACTGGCTGCTTTACATCAGGAACGCTGGCCTCCCAGGAACTCCTTTAATGGTGCAAACATGTGGAAATGGCTTGGATCGAGGTTCCTGTAATGTGCAAGCGAACGATTGTGTATACAGTTCCTACCGACAGATGCGTCTCTTTCACAAGTTCCCGACAAGTTATCCAACGATTTTCAAAGATCAGGCATTCCACTAGCTGAATGTCCTGCAGTGGGCTCTGAGCCACCTCGCTGGGATAGGCGACGACTGATTACCGGATTTCTATAAAGCGTTTTTTCACCATTGATGATTTACTGATGCTGATAAGTGTCTCATGGCCGTACTCTGCTTGAAGTCTTCTGTAAATGTCAATCAGTTTTACGCCTTCATTCATTATAAATGTCAACAGAAGTCCCGGTTTGACTGGAACGCCCACTGAATAACAGCACGACCTGATATGGTTTATTCCCTATATACAATAACAACTGCAATAATGATACAAATGCATTTTGATTCTAAAAAAAATTAAGATCCTTACATTTTTTATATAGGATTTAATGAGGGAAAGCTAAAGTGTAAATTACACTGAAGTCAAAATCTTTTATTTTTAAACCTAAAATTGGCAATAAGGATATATTGTAGGTAAAATATTATTCAGTGTGTACAATAAAACTAAATCAGACAAAAAATTTTAATAATAAAAAGAAAAAACTAAAACTTATTGCAAAACCCAGAGCAGGGGAGTCCTACATAAATAAATAATTACTATGTTTCAGAGTATACTGAATGTGGGCAATTCTCTGGCTTCACCATGCTAAAAATAACCTCCCCGACATCAAATATTTACCTCTGAGTTGGGGGAGTTTGGGAGGTCAGGAAAACAGGAGTGCACAATGCAAAGAGGAAAAAGGAGCGACGTTTATTCAGCAGAATTCATTACTTATGAATCAAACACGCCCATAGAAGCATCGTGGTCCAATTATATTGGACAAAAGAGGGGCTGCAGGTCATTCATACATCCCGTCTGATTTTGGTCAAGATCACATTCACGTTAACGACGCGACGGTGCAGATACAGTGTTAAAGATTTTCATTGTTTCAGTGCTTTTGCATGACCCTTATGAGTCTTTTTTTTTCATTTAATGTGGTTTGGCAAACTTTAATCAGTCATAACTTTAATCAGCTGCAGTGATTAAAGTTATGACTCGATCCAAACATAAGCTGGCTCTTGATTGGGGCTGTGGATTGATTGAAAGTGCCATCAGATAGCTGTTACTGTATACAGTATAAAGACAGAACAACAGTGAAAGTAAGACAGAGTTGTTGGAAATTTCCTCAAAGACTCAGACATCAAAGGGAAATTTTACGGAACCTTAAACACAGACGGAACTTTCTCGGATTACATCATTCATCAGAATTACATCATACCTTCAAATCAAGTTACAAATATTTTACTTACAAAAATAATGACTACCACAAAAGTGTGCAATATTCTCAAAAACTTGCTAAACATACTGTACAGTGCAGTAGATTCGATTCGAACATACACTAAGTGGTTGGCTGCAGCTAGAGGGCTGAATTTATAATGATGAACAGATGTTTTGTTTTGCTTTGAACAACATAATATGCTAAACCCCAGACATGTTCCAGCGTGACAATACCACTGTGCAAGGTTGGAGTGGATCAACTTCAGTGTCCTGCAAAGACCCCTGACTAAACACATTTTAGGATGAATGGGAACTCCGACTGCATCCCAGCTTCACTCAGGTGAATTCACTAAGGCTCTGGTGGCTGAATGAACTCAAAGAGTGATGGTTATTATAACAGCAAGGAAGGCTGGATCTGAAATAAGGTGTTCAACATGCACATATGGGTGTGATTAGTCGGCGTGGGCGTGGCCATATAGTGTACTTATCAGCTCAGAGTAATTAGCTACATGACTTGATCAAATGTTACTGTATATAAGAAATAAAACATGGTAAGGTATAAAGGAACAGAGCAACAATATAGTTGCTTAAGTGATGACATAAACAGTCAAGGCTCTGGATTATTGATCAGAAGGTCAGGGGTTCAAGCCCCAATCACCACCAAAGCTGCCACTGTTGAGCCGTTAAACAAGGATGTTAACCGAGCCTGCTCCAGGGGTGCTGTATTCTGGCTGCCCCTGCACTCTGACCCCGACTTCCTAAACTGGGATGTGTGTAAAAAAAATTATTTTACTGTGCTGTGACAAATAATTAAATAGAATCTTATCTTATTGCTCTAACACACAATTTACTAACACTATATATTCTTCTTATTAATCAAATTATATTTTGGTGAGGGTCACCAGCTAATCTTTGTTTCTCTCTTGAAGCTATTAAAACACTTTAATCCTGAAGGTTTCACTTAATCTATTACAGATTTACCTCTAAATGACAAATCACTGACCAAAAAAATGACACTAGGCTGTAACGGGTAATAGCGCACATGAATGTTTTAGCAGTTTTTTTTTTTTTTCCAAAGGTTTAACATTTTTTAACTTAAACTGTGGCTATTGTATATGATGTTAAAAAAAAAGAAACCACTTTAGTTTGTTTGTCTGCTTTATTTTTTTAGCGATGTAACTGTTAAAATGTGTGAAAGGTTTGTCCGGAAGGAAGCGCTCATCAGCAGCTAATCACACAGTCATGATACTCTACACACAGAAACCCAACCGTGTCCTGAACCCTCTTATAATGGACGTCTAACGATAAAATAATTAGTTAGTTTATACTGATTGAAAATATCCAAAAAATTAAGTTCAGCCTTTATTCATTACATACTGTATACATGACTGTAGAGTAAAATTCTTTATCCTTCGCATATCCCAGTTTTTTTTTTTTTTGCTAATAGGCTAGGATCAGAGCGCAAGTTCAGCACTTAGACACCCTGACAAAAGTCTTGTAGCCAAGTTGTAGTAATAACTTAATAATAATAAATAATAACTTGACTTCTAGTTGATCATTTGGAATCAGAAGTGGCTTATATGAAAGGCAAAGGCATCTCGATTACGCTTAATTTTCCAAAATAAAATCTCATCATGCTGTGATTGTTTATTATTTAATTAGGACAGAAAAGTCAGACTTTGCTTAGACAAAAGTCTCGTCACTTAACAGAAATAATGTACAGTACAGAACAAAGTCTTGGTGCAGTGGAAAAAGAATTTATATACTGTAGTGTATGACTCCCATGAGCTTGGAGGACTGAATCCATACATATCAATGACACAAATAACTTTAATTAATAAAGTCATCTGGAATGGCAAACAAAGCATTCTTGCAGGACTCCCAGAGTTCTTCAAGATTCATAGGTTTCATCTTCAATGCCTCCGCTCAACAGCAGAAATCTGGCGGAGCCGGGGCTCGAACCACCGACCCTCAGATAAGTAAATTGGAGGCTTAGCACACTGAGCCACCAAACTACAGTCCGAGTGGATGCCGTAGAATATTAATCAACAGCATTTAAATGATCAGAGTCGAGAATTCAACATCACTGTAATATAAAATGATGCACGGAGCACTTGGTTGTTCCTTTTTTAAAATGTTTTTAGAAAGCTGAAATCTGTCTGCAATGCTTTCCAGGTACGTCCTGTTCCTAAAGTCTATTATAAGCCTTACTTCATTTGAATATGTAACTGTGCTGTACTGTTAAGGCAAGTCAGTTAGTAGATTTGTGCCATACAGTACTGAAATCGAGCACAAAATGAGCAGCCAAAACGATCTGAAACGCTGCAAGCAATAACAATCCGAGACTTCATATTCCTGTGTAATTACCGCGGCGTGGAGGTCCGGCAGCAGACGCTCGCGTGCCGCCTTTAATTAAGCAGCAGGTTTGAAAGCGTGCTAAAGTGTCAGCTTAATTAACTCCAGTGCCCGAGTTCACCAACATCTCCCGCCAGCTCGACTTAGTAGAAACATTACACTCACCTTAGGACATTTGGCAATCCCAGAGGGCGTGAAAAATACAAGGAAACTAATTAGCTATGCTCACATGAAGGCCAGTCTTCCGCTCTCAAGTTGCCCCAATTAAGCAAACTGCAAATTGAGCACAGTTCTTTGTATCCTTTGTAGGCTTTATTTCTTAACCTTTATAATTTAAGAGCAAAATGAACCCAATTTGACATGAGTGTGAGGGAAATGGGTATGTCGAGCACTGCCTGGTGAGGTGCCTATCAATCATGGGTTGCTACAGTCTTTAATCTCAAAGCGCACAATTTCTCGACAGTCGAATTGTTGCGTGAACGAGAAGCGAGACTTGTGCATGACTTAAAAGTTTTGTGTTTGAGATTTCCTTTAATTTATACATGATATACCCGACATATTTTAAAGCAGCCTGCACGTCTTCCTGTTTTATCCGCAAATTAATAATCAATCAATTTGTTGTGTTTTACGTTAATTTGTTTAAACCACCCGTTCTCTTTATAGAGTGTTCACACTCAACATTTCATCCGTTTCACCGCTCCTCCACCTTAACCCGCCTTGCAAATCTTTAATGAGTGCTCCTGTTTCAAAGGTGCGCTCTTAGCCTTTCTTCCGTTCTTTCAACGTGTGCAAATTTGGGCCAAGGCTCACTTCCATTCAATTGAGGTATGACCAGACATTGGTCCTGTCCTCTTTAAAGATTTAAATGCACCCATGTGGAAACAGGACACTGGAGGAGGGGGAAAAAAAAAAAGCCTTCCAAAGAACGGAAGACCCGGAGATCAGTTTGCTATGAAAGGTACCGAGGCAAAATGGCGTCCAAATTATTTTGAGCTCTTGAGGGAACAGTACGAGGCTATACCTTGATAGATCCTGATTAAAATAGAAAGAGGATGTGAAAGCAGAGAAGCTGCGAGGCATCAGGTTTGACACTTTAAAGCTAAATTTCGCTGCTGACGCCTAGGTTTTTGCCCTTCATCTCTTACCGTCATCAGCAATTTTTAAATGAAGTGCCGTCATGGGAATAGAAGATACAAAACTATTATTATTATTTTATACACAAATATATCTTGTGGGAAGGCATTTTGGCTTGAGTTTGCACGAAGCAGCTAATCAGATGAATTCCTCGTCTCAGCGGCTGAACAAACAATTTGACAGTTCAAAGAGGCTTAACTACAGGTTTCCTAGCTTGCGTCTTCACAAAAGAGCTATTTCGGGCATCACTTGGAGTTGAAAGTGAAACTGCTCTCAAGCCTCCCACGTCCTAGTCTGTGCAAATTTGCTGCTTTAAATGCTAAATTTACCGAAAAACATTTCATCATGTCTTTGTGAATCATAATATCTGTCGGTCTGCCAACTACTGTAGTATAAAGACAGTACTGTATTTGCTGCTTCATGCAAACTCAAGCCAAAAAGTCTGCCCACAAGAGATACTCGTGTAAATAATAAAAAAAATAATGATAATAATAACGGCTTTACATCTCGTATCCCCATGCCAACACTGTATTTAAATACGCCTATCCATATAACTGCATGTTCAAAGCAGACGGAGCTAACTGCAATTCATTAAATATAGTTGCAAGCAACGATGACGGGCCCAAGCACTCTGTGCGATCGCCACCCCGGGGGGCACTGCACAACCTGTGTGTTATTTGAGTGTGTTAAGACCTCGAAAATGCCATCGCCGCCCGGTTGCACCCCACAACTTGCACACGTCACACAATATACGGAGCTAATGTATTAACGCCGCAAGACGTCAAGAAATCAGGCTTTTCACCGAACATGACAGCTGACACAAACATGCTGATGAATAAATAACAAGCATGTCTGAGAGGAAAACCTGTCTGCCAATTTTCATGAGTTTTTGAGCATGTTAAGACCCCCAAAAAGTCCAAAAGGGTGGAAAAAAATCCTTAGGAAAACAAGACGATCCTGCACACCCTATAGTGCTTGGGCCCTAAATACAAGACGGTCCTGCACACCCTATAGTGCTTGGGCCCTAATTATACTGTAAAATTGGACTCTCTTCTGAAGAGTAAGCACCTATAATTGGAATTAGACAAGACCATGATAAGGACGAACCATAATCGAGGCAAGATTGAGTCTTAAAGGAGGTCATGTCCAAGTCGAAATCGAACCCGAATTCAAGAAAGCTTTTATTTATTTTATAATTTTTTTTTACAAGCCTTCACAATCAGTTGTAATGGTTCAGCTATTTTCTGGAAGAAGGTCTTAGTTCTTGTGAGAAGGACATAGTTTGTAAAAAAAAGACCAAGAGCAGATATAGCACAACCAGTTAGCACTTACGAGTTAAGGCTTACAAGACTGTCCACCACCTACTTGGTTTATTCTAATCACCTTAGCAGAAAATAACATTCAAGCGTTACTACGATATATACACAAGAGTTAGTTCTGATCAAGTAATTTGACTAGACAAAAGGTGTTCCATAAGTGCTGATATAGAGTATAACAGCACTGGGACATTTAACTAAATGCATTTCAGCCTGGAATAGTCAGTTTGCTGAGGCTAGTCTAAAAAGAACTAAGTGAAGACAAAGAGAAACTTAGAAGATTTACAAGAATGTCCACCACCCCCATGGTTTATTCTCCTCACCTTTTGGCTACATAGTAAAAAATTAAAACTACATTTACTACGTTAATTATACCAGTATTACCACCAGTCATGGTTAGCGAGTTCCACCAGTTGCGAAGAGCAAAATAACTGGTCATATAAGACAAATCCTAATCTGTTGATAATAAAGAGTTTTATGGAGTAGAACTATTTTATAAAAGCAATATCACACTTGAGGTCATGCTGTGATCTTTAGGGCAAACCAGGTTGCACCACATCACAGCTGTGCTGATAATCGGTACTACAGCACTCCCTCTCGTGTGATGTTGCTTACATAAATGACACACATTATATTATATTCTATTACAGCAAGCTGATATACAGTAGTTGCAAGACTGACAGAATTCATGTACAAATGGCAATAAATGGAAGACATGACCAGGACATTACAAAAACAATACAAAAATCTTGAGACTGGACTTGAGTCCTATTTACTGCCTCTTTCTACTCGGACTCACCTAAGGCTTGGCATTAGGCTTCCAATATATGCAACTCAATATAATTGTCATACTGTATATTTAGTAATAAAGCATGCACATGATTTTCTGTGTCAAAATTTCATCTTGTCCATGATGATGAAGTGTGTCATCTTACACATTTGTTAGCCAGTTTGTGATGGGGCAGTTAATCAATGACAAAACCAAACTGGGGGAAAACGGTTGTGGTGGGACGAGGAAGATCCAGAACTCTAATGGCTTTTCAATTGCTTGTGTAATTTGTTTAAATACTTTATATAATTGGCAAAGTAACTTTTGAAGCAATTGAGAAAAATAATATAGGACAATATAAGTGTGTGAACAGTATGTGTGGTCAAGCCTCACCTCTCTCTTTTTACCTTTTGCACCACTGTACTGAAATGTGAACAGCCCGGGTACAAGGCAAAATGAGGTTAAAGTGTCAGCTTAATTAACTCGAACGCCAGAGTTCACAATTATCTCTTGCTAGCCTGACTTAGTAACGTTATGCTTACCTTGGAAAATATAAGAAAACCAATTAGCTATGGTCACATTGTGTGTGTGTGTGTGTGTGTGTATAATCAGTGATATTTCCGTTCTGGTAAACATCACAAGACGACACATTTCTAATTACAGCCGCTACCGTAAACGACTCGGGGCAAAGCTGTACAAGGAAAACGATTATCAGCGTGAATGAAATGAGTTTGGGGAGAAGCGTTTGTTTCCAGCCATTCTTTATTAACGCTGCAAGACGTCAAGAAATCAGGCTTTTCACCGAACATGACAGCTGACAAACATGGATGAATAAATAACAAGCATGTCTGAGGGGAAAATCTGGGTGTTCTGTTTTAGGTTAGCAGCCGAGTCGGCAGAAAATTTAAAACCGTGAACAATTATTAAGCATTATGTTTAAAGACGATGCAAAATATCCCTCCGTTCAAGGTGAAGGTCCTCACGGCAAGCACGCCGTTCATTTCACCGTTCACCATTACGCCGTAAAAAAAACCCCAAGTCAAGTAGTGTCCAAGCGAGAGATGTAAAATATTACACAAACATGCAACTTATTAGGTATAAACAATATCAAATCAAACGAGAGAATAAAAGTCAATTCAGCATCGTAAAGAGTTTTACAAGCACCAAATATTAAATACAGAACGTATTAGTGATTGCTTAAATCTTATTATGACAAATCGTTAAAAACATCCGTCTCAAGCGTCGTACAGTAAGACTACCAAGATTTACCGCTAAACACAATACACATCTTTCTTCATCTTATTCACTAGCATTATCATTAAAGCTCAGGCTGGACCTTTTAAATGAACAATCTCATGTTTTTCATCTTAATCTCATCCTTTCGCATCTGTAATATATGTGTGATTTCTAAGGACAACAACGCAACTTCAACATGATTCCCGAAATCAGAGAGCAGCTGTTAAACTTGGTCAATATAGGATTTCTGATACTTTAAAAACAACAAAAACAAACAAACAAACAAAAAAAGGTCAGTGAAAGCATGTATACATTATAAAAGCTCTAAATTGGAGTAACTGTTTCAAGCTGATGGCTCATGGAGAATGATTTGAAGGGGGGATGGCAGGGGGGGGGTGGTATATACACCCTTGATTAAACTTTCTAATGTCCGAGTCTGAAATTTTTTATGTTCATAATACAGGTCATGTGTTTATACATTGATAAAAGTGCGACAAGTACACTTTGACAGCCGTGGACAAATCACTGTTTCATTCACAGTAGTCATGCAGGTTTAGTCAGCTTTTGTTATAACAGCACGCCCCCTTTTTTAATTATCCAAACATCAAGGTACTCCATACTGATGTTCCCAAAGAAACTCAAAACTTTTGAGTCTTTTAAAATGTTTGTACTTTCCAAATGTACTGTAAAAACACCCATCGCTTCATGTGTCTCAAACAACTATATTTCTCACAAGAAACGACTTAAAGTAGTTAATAAATGTTGCAAATATTTATTACAGAATTAAATGTTCTGTAATAGATACAGAAATACCGTAATCGTGTAATTGATTGTTTAAATGTCCGATCTCATACAAAGCGATAATCTTTTATTATACAGACTCCAGTCCAGCAGGTGGGGGTAAAGCTCCAACTGCACCAAAAACCCCAAAGAAGAAGTGATCCTCTCTGCAAAATATGAGTATTTTGCTAAATGTGGAAGCGATTTATGAAGCTGTGGTATACTTTTAAGAAATTCATCAACCTTATTCTGATTAATGTTTGTAAGTTTACTTAAATTACTTAAAAAGTCATTTAAATTCTGATCCGATTCTATTTTTTATTTTTCTGAAGCAAAACCTGACCAAAAAAAAGACAAATTTACCTGTTTTAATCACACAGCTCTAATAAAGACTGCAAGAAAATAAAGTTAGACCGCCAAATTTGTTAGTCATATTTTGAGGTAAATTTTGAGAGCGAGTGAAATAAACCACCCCCTCCCCCCCCCTTTTTTAAAGCAGGATAGGTTCATTGCAAATACATGTCACAAAAGTGTAATCAGGTTTAAGAAAGTAGTCCAAGAGGCTATTTGAAACAATGGATCGGTTTTACTTTAGCAAATATGAATTGTTAGTAATGTGCTGTTTTTAGGCTTGTTAATTAGATTTCCAAGTGAGCAAGACATGATCACAAGAGTGAATTCTGACTGAGCAGGTTATCCTCCTTTTTTGTTAGTGGTAATCACACATGCACTACAGATGCAATATACAGAGATGAAGTTGAAAAGTTCAGGAGTATTCCTTTCATATTAAACTATTAATAATTGCCCTTGGAGGAAGAACCTCATAGCGTTTTGGTCATGATTTCATAAAAACAAAATATCACAACAATTTAACATTTATATAGAATGAGCAAAGGAACAAATGAATTGAAGACCATGATGTCAATGCAAGCATTTACACACAGCAAGACATGGACGTAACACAGGAAATCTCTGACAGGGTAAAAGAGCGCAAGGTTGAGCTCAGCTCAATCTGTAGTGTCCAAAAAAAAAAAAAAAACATTTTCCATTAAACAGACCCCAGTAAAATGTCTTATATTCTATCCCAAAGCTTTGACATGTGTAAATGGAATGATGTCATAAGATTCAGGCATTTGGGTCGGGAGTTTCCTGCTAGACTAAAAATGGATCGAAAGACAAGCAAGCAGCGAGGCAGAGAAGCGGAGAGGCGGGTAGGTTAACGAGGGGAGGCCGCGGGGCTGTGAGGTCGATTTTCTTCATAGCAGCGCTCCGAGCTGACGTGCGAAAAAGCTCTGACAATTATCGGCCCAATTACGGTCGCTCATGTGTCTCTGGAAACACTTTAATTTGTTGCCGTGATGAACAGCGGATATTTAATGAACCTTTCCGAACTCGTGCACCTTAACGAGCAGCATGACTCTCCTTGTAACACTATTACTATACATCTAATAATAATCTGGAACTAATACGCTTTTAATTTTATTGTTTCTATTTTCATATTTACACACGTGACACACAGAGGGGGAAAATGGGAAAGCTGCTGTTGATGGGAAGCAAACGACTACCCCTCTCGTCGGCACGGACAAGCTTGTGGGAGGTCGGTGGAGGTGTTTGCTGAAGCCCGTTCGGAGCAGGTAGTGGACGCAAAGCATTCTGGGTCAGCGAGCAGGGTACCGCCCTGCCCTTTGTAGCGCCAGAGACAAAAAAAACGACACGCAGTGTTACAGTGTTAAGTACATTCAGCAGTCGAGGACTTGCGAGCGATTGACGCTTTTTCCCCTCTTCTGCACGGACGTAAGGTCTCGATCCAGTCATCCAAGTCTGTTTTGTTTGAAGGTGCGGCATCTCTCTCTGGCCGTGGCCAACCAGATCGAGAGGCGCGGCACGGTTTTGTTGTTTTATCCGCTAGCCCGTGGCCTTGGGATCATGTGCAGAATCGGTGGATTTACTCAATCGCACAATCTCCTGAGATATCATCTCCAGATCCTGGAAGAAAACAGAAAACAAAGACCATCAGCCATGAACACAAACACACAGGGTATGCTGGAACAGACTGGAACATTTGTTTTTTTTATCAAGATGCATTACTAAAAAACTGCTCTGAACGACCACGTTTTTCTTTGTGACTAAATTTTTTCACTTCGATAAAATTTTCAGGCATCACGGTTTTCGAGTTAATTCAAAAACATTCATATTTGTCTAACTTGTCTCAAGCAGCTACATTTTGTACTGATTTAAGTTTTTAAAAGTGCTCCAGACAACCATAAATGTTTAGAAGTATAGCTGTCTGGTCGCTTCAATCACGTATTGTAATTCTTTTGTGTGGCAAGTCATTTATCGGCGCACTGACTCCAAAATCGATTTTAAATAGAAAAACAGTATACTGTATGTTTGGCAGTTGAGGTGATAAATCGCTGCATTTCCTCTATAATCCTACAGGTGATGTGCTCTAAGCACTCAGAGTCATAGAAGTTAATTATTTGTTGAAAGTGTTTAGAATTGTAAGAAAAATTTGAGATTGAATCGGGATATTTATAAAATACAATACACAATACAATACACACTGAATCGGGACCTGGGTATCGTGTTAATAACGTATCAGCTGGTAGATCATTTTGTTCCGTACACTGTGTTATGTGACAACTTCGCATAAAAATTTTGAGATACATGACAATAAGGATTAGAAATGCTCCAAAATCTGGGGCCTCCGAGTGGCGCAGTGGTAAAGTGCTCGCCCTATCATCAGGAGATCGCTGGTTCGATTCCCGGGTGATGCTGTAACCTCTCGCAGCCAGAGGTCTAGAGAGAGCTGATTGGCCGAGCTTTCTCACAGGGGAGGGATGAGAGGTACTTAGTGCTCCCACATTAATCACGGCTAATCAGGGGTGTCTGTGAGCTCTGAGGAGCGGATAGCGCTGTCCTCCGAGTGTGTTACGCCGTAAAAAAAAAAAAATAAGAAATGCTCCAAAATCTACACTACGAGTTCATATTTTTGCTTGTAATTTACATTATAGAACTGGCTATAATATTATAACATAATTCCCATCTGTATCTGACCCAGTCAATATGCTTACATGTTTCTGTAAGGTTGGTTGCAACCTATATATCAGAACCAGATTGACATTTAAGTTAGGATCAACCCCCCTGTACTACAATGTTTTGATCATTGTGTCCCTGTCTAACGGTTTACTGTTACCTACCTACTCGCCACCAGTGTTGGAGAAGTTACTCAAAAAAAGTAATCTACTACAAATTACTAACTACTTTAAAATTGTGATTTGATTACATTACTGATTATTACATGTAAAAAGTAAATCAGATTACTAATTATGTTACTTTCCCCACCCTCAATCTCACTCTCAAAGTTCAGGCTTCAGCTAAAATCTCAACACACTGAAGTACAGCCCCACCTGCCACAAGTTCACTGTACAGCCATCAAATATTAAGCAGACCTGTTTGTTTTCTTGGTTGGCAGACTTTAGTGGCAGCAAATATGCATGAGGCCAAAGCTTCGGTGTTACTCAGGGAAAAAAGGAGGAGGAACACAACAGCACAACGAGGCTGAACTCGGCGGGTGGTGGCCATTTTGTTCTGGCAGTGGATTATAGTTTTGATGTGAGGGCAAGAAAAAAATGGAAGGAGTAAGTAAATATCATAAGTCAGAGAAGGAGAGATTATGTCAGGGAGAGCAAATGAGTGTAAGAAGGAGCGACTGCGAAGAAGAAGACGAATGACGCTAGGGCTTTCCAGTGAACTATCGATTGATCAATCAGCTGCAGCTTTCCCTCCTCGATCGTTCCCAGTTCCCTTAACAAGCTCAACCTCTTCTACCTCTACACACTGGCATATACTGGACAGCAGCCAACACACTCTCCCTCACATTTCCTCCAACTGCAATTTCTCTTGAAACCGGAGCACATATAAGAGCGTCAGAGGACAGCAACAGGTAGATTTACATACTGTATGTAAATATATAAACCGCAACACATAAAATCATGCAGACACAGAGTCAAGAGCTTCATTTAATGTTGCATCATGAAAATTTCAGTGGCATTAACCATGACGCCAGGTTGGCTGGTTTGAGTATTTAAGAAACTGCTGATCTTGTGAGATTTTGCACAGTGACAGTTTTTTTAAGGTGTGAAAAAGAAAAACAAAGCCAGTTCTGAGAATGATGACACCTTCTTAAAAAGAGAAGTCAAAGAAGAACTGCGAGACAACATGTCCACCCTCAGGACAGATAAGCTACAATAATAGAAGATCACATCAACTTCCATTTTGTCAGCCAGGACCAAAAATCTGTGGAGACAGTAGGCTCTGAAAACCACAAATTTTAGGACTGAGAGAAAGGAAAAAGAAGAAGAAGAAGAAGAAGAAGAAGAAGAAGAAGAAAAAAGTGATACTGGTCATGGTGCTCAAATAAAGTTGCAGTTCAAGCTCCTGTGTGTCAAAACACTACAGGACAGCCCTGTAAAACTTTCTCCAGGAACACCACCCCCTCACCGCCTCCTTATCCTGTTCCTCCATCTCCAGTAATGTTTCCTCTGGTGAAGGTTAAAGTAGGACATTTCTGTAACCTACAACTCCCTCAGGGCTCCCATAACATCCGCGCACCACTCTGCCAAGGTTCCAGACCGTCTCTTAGCCTCTTGTCACCAAAGAAAACACCCTCTCACTATTGATATATTCTGGCCTATTCCTGGCTGCATTCTCTGACGCACATACTGGGGCTTCACGAAATGTTGTTTGGTATCACGGTAGTGGCTTTTGCAAAATATTTGCAAAAACGCAGATTTCAATGAACTCCTGTAAGACAAATTTAAAGGAAGACCCAAGAACATTTACAGTGAATTGATGGTGCTATATTTGTCAATAAAATGTAACTTAAGATAAAAGTATAGCGTATATGCGAGAGATTTTTTTAATATGGTGAAAAAGTTTTTATTTATTTATTTATTTTTAAAAAAGTTAAATTAATTTATTTAGAATTCAGTTTCATTCATCACATAAAATATTTCAAACATTTGTTTTAATTTAAATTATTACAGATTACAGTTGATAATCAAAAATCCAGTATCACAAAATATTAGAATATTTCTTAAGATCAAATCAGAAAAGGATTTACAATACAATAAGTCTATAAAAAAAACATTTTTAAGTTAATTTAAGCACTCAATACTTGGTCGGAGCTCCTTTAGTAGTAATTACTGCATCAATGTTGCATGCCATGGAAGTGATCAGCCTGTAGTACTGCGATATTGCTAAAGACCAGGTTGCTTTGATAGCAGCGTTCAGCTCATCTGTATTGCTGGGTGTTTCTCATCTGCTCTTGACAATACCCCATAGGTTCTCAAAAGGATTCAGGTCAGGCAAGATGGCTGTTCAATCAAGCTCAGTAACATCATGGTCAGCAAATCATAAAGTTGGAGTTGTGTCATTATGGGCAGATGTTAAGTCCTGGTGGAAAAAGAAGTCAGCATCTCCCTAAAGCTCGTCAGCAGATGCAAGTTCTCTACTATATCCTGGTAGATGACGTACTTGACTTTAGACTTGATAAAACACAGTGGACCAACACCAGCAGATGACATGGCACACTAAATCATCAGAGACAGTGAAGACTTCACACTGGACTTACTTCTTCACATTCTGGGACTTGGATTTCCAAATGAAATGCGAAATTTACTGTCATCCGAAGAAAGACGACTTTGGATCACCGAGCATCTTTACAGTTCTTTTTTTGTCTCCTAATCCCACGCAAGATGCTTCTGACATCGTCTCTGGTGCAGGAGTAGACTGATACTAGGAATCCAACATCTGTAGCCCATTTCCTGAAGCCGTCTGTGTGTGGTGGCTCGAGCCTCTCCATTCACACTGATGAAGCTCTTACAAGTTCCCAAACTAGCTTTGTTTATGGCAGAGGTCATTGTTTCAGAAGACTTTGTATCAGTCTTCAGGATAATTGTCAAGTCAGCTGTCTGACCTGAGATACATGGTATTTATACTGTATGAATAGTAATTTACTTAAACATGAAATTAAATATTCTTGTATTGTGATACTTATTATAACTTCTTATATACATATTAACCACAATATGTTTTGATGCATGGTCAGTTTGCTTCAGCATTCAAACATATACCTTTTAGATAAATCCTGATAAATGATACTGATGAACCTTCACACTAAAAGCAATATGGCTCGGCCAGGCTCTTTACAGGAATCATCAACTTTAGTGGTTAGTATGGAAACTACTTTGGGTCCTTGCGTCTTCCTTTAAAACTTCCTAAGTGCACCATTTTTCTTGCACTGATGACTTAACTTCAAAATGTAGCCAGTGGTTGGTTAAAAGGTGATCCTTGAACCATTCGGGGACCAGCCAATACTCATCATAGCGATGTCAATGACTTGTTGCATAAGCTGCACTGCTCTTTATTTATAGCACTAAAATCCAATTCATTCCTTTACACAACTCTAGTGTTCTCATAACGCTGTGCTTCTTTTGAACAGCCGTATATATATTCCCACACTCAATGCCCACACACCTCCACATATAATCATTATAAATACATCGAAATCCATACCAACACATATGTTACATAAAAAAGGACTTGGACATTCGGTAACATGATAACCTGTAATAAAATTCGACGCTTTCATGTACGCTAATTGGTGAATCAGAGTGTATTCTCTTGCAAACGTGGATGTTGATGTGAGAGGTTAATTGTCATTAGCTGATGGTGTGATGGTGTAATCCCATCAAACGCATCGCCCCCAAACAGGGTAGAGTTTCTATTCCTGCATCAGTAACCGCTCCATCGTTAAAAAATAACCACCCACTTTTTGGCTCTCGATGAATAAGCTCCCTTCCGTGGAGTCTCGGAGCGTCGTGACAGCAAGCCGCCTCCGCGCGCGCACACACTGCCTAGCACCCTGTCAGAACTGGCTCTGCACACAATCCTCCAGGATCGTGCTGATAGTTTATGCAGCTTATTAGCAAATCGGGAAATCTCATGAGTCATGTTCAATAAGATTCGAGTGACCTACCTGGATTTAGATCCGGATCCAATAGCAATTATTTAACAGCCTATAAAACTCTTAAATTGAAGCAACTAGATAATTCCTAAGATGGCTGCCTGTACAACTGTAAATGTATAAATCATCCCATCATGCACTTTGACTGCTCCATATGACATTGATATTACAGTACTGAAATAATCATACCCCCCTTTTTTCCCCTAAATATCGTCGGTGGTTTATTAACCTCGTTGTAGTTGTTTTTTTTTATCACCAATCAAACGATTTCATATATAAACTAATTTCTTCTTTTCCTTATTAAGCTGTAGATTTCGTCCTCTGCATATGTGATACTGGTCCTGTATTATGTTCTCATAAGGACATCTTCATGTACTGTATGCCAGTAAAATATTTTCCACATTTCCTCCCTCATACCTTCTGTAGATGCATGTTCTTGGTGAGCTGTTCCTCCAACATGTTCTGCAGCTTCTTGTTCATCTCCCGCAGGTTCTCGTCTCCAGGCTTGACCAGATCCCGGAGCACCGAACTCAAACCTCCCCTCTCTCCTTGGTGAGCAGCATGAGACGCGGCTCCTCCTCCATCTGTGTGACAGGAAAAGAGATTGAGATGTGCGAATGACGGATAAATCGAAGCTGTGGTCTAAATCATGGATGCGGTGTGACTTGTGGTCATTTATTATGTACAGCAAGCGGATTTTGTATACTGTGATGTGATGTATTAATATTGTCATCAATGACGCATCAATACACAGTGAAACCTCGGATTACGAGTAACGCGGTTTTCGAGTGTTCCGCAAGACGAGCAAAGATTCTTAATAAATTTTGACTTGGAAAACGAACAAGTCTTGGTTTACGAGTACTGAGTATCATGTATCACGCATGCGCTTCT
>JAQMYK010000039.1:5564083-5574355 GCA_030014345.1 Clarias buthupogon | reverse complement strand
TTTTAAGGAGAATTCACTGTTCTGTTCAATAAATGCAACATATTTCCAAAGTCAATGAGTAATCGTGTAAAATAATCATGATTTCAATCATGACCAAAATAATCGTGATTATGATTTTTTCCATAATCGAGCAGCCCTAGCTGAGACTACTTTCATTACCATGGTTTTATTAAGGACATAAATAAAAACAAACAAATAAATCTGTGTCTATCATATCACAGAATTTAGATGGATGTGTACAGACGGTCTGGTGACTCGTTCATTCTGGAACCGAGAGTGCAGGTTATGGATGTCCGCTTATACCTCAGTGACCGTGTGGACGTTCTGTCTAGAGCATCGTTTGGGAAAATGTTCAGGCTGATGCTGTACGAGTGTGCCGCTGACGCTGCTGTAGGCTTTGAGCTAGCTGAGTGGGATCAGATGCTGACACGCAGCCCACGGCAACGAATGCTGGTCACGACCGAATTCACTATGCCACGGTGCAAGGTGTTTTGTTTTTTATTTAGTTTTTACGACAGCACAGATAACTGCAGGAGGAGGCAGAAGTGAGGAAAAAGTTCACACATCCATATAATTTAACTATAAACTATGAAAGTAATAAGAGAGTGATAAAATTCCATTAAAGCATAAAGATCATGCTTTTAAACTGGGTTCATCTAGTCTCTCTTTGCTACTATTTATTCACCGTCCTAACTCGTTAACATCTCCCCACTGTCACGACTGGTACAGGTGGTTCCGTTCCAGGAGCATGTTCTTAAGCCCGATTTGTTCTTACGTCCGACAAAGTGAGTCTTATACGCCTTTGACACGGATAAACAATGTAAAGCATAACCAATCCACTTGACTAAATTTGTTCCTTTTCTCCACATTGCCATCATGTGGGCAAAAACCATAACCAAAGGAAATGAATCTCACAGTGAAATCTTGTCTCTGTGCTTTTAAATCGTGAGGGGAATCTCAGATGACATATTCTCCCATGTTTTCTCTCCATTTTGAGCTGTTTTCCACTGAATTGGACCATGAACTCTGTTTTGTTGAGGATTTTCTGAAATTAGGATTATTCACCATCGGGACAGATTTACAAGACGGCCATTTTTTTATCATCATGCTCCCGGACTGATTCAGTGAAACCGACTCACTTTTTCCGCACCCACACACACACATACCGGACATTTAGACATTTTATATATTCACTTATAAAAGACTGAAAATATTGTATATAATTGTAAATATTGGTATCTTATTTTTGTGCAGTACATACGTGATTGAACCGGAAGAAGAACCGCGGTCCGTTCGTACATGTATAACACGGGTATGGACACGGGTCCATCCTGAATAGCTTCTTAAACAAGACGATTAGATTCTGCATCTAACCCCATATAAGGAAAACCCTTCCTCAGCTTGTCACTCACCTCCACCCAGTCCTGCTATTCTTTGACGCTTTGGGGTTTGACACTGAATTGATTTGTTCAGTAGGAGTTTGAAGTGGGAACAAATGTATTATTCGAAGGCTGTTTCAGCTAGAGCATTAAAACAGACGCATGTAAGTTACCATGAGGTAAGATATGCAACCTTCAATGACTGTACCTACTGTAAAAAGATGAATACAAGATACCAAACATGTGCTTTCAGGAAAGATGTACTAAAAAGGCAAAAGCAGGTTACATAAGCTCTGCATAACCACACTCTGGGGAGTTTGTGGGTTTTAAGGATACCTGATCTCCAAGCAGGCATATTCCTATAGAACTTTATTTACAAAATGTTACGTACTATAGGTCAAGGCTCTCCCACTTGTCAGCTTCAAGTTTAAAAGAGGTGTGAGCATGACACATGCACGTACCAACGCAAAGACACACTTTACCTCAAGCTGGAGGGTTTGTTCGCTCTTCAGTCTCTCAATCTCCGCTGTGTGTTCCAGCCTGTTCTTCTCTATAGTCTCCTGTTCACACAAACATACAACAAAATATATATATATATTTTTTATACCACTAAAGAAGAACAAATCTATGGCAAGAAAGCAAGCAACATTTTAAAAGTTTTCGCTTTGAAGTAATGAAAAAAAAAAATAAACACAACACTGACATCATGTGGTCAAGGCTGATTATGATGGATTCTTAGAAAGCACAAAGTGAAAAAAAAAAAGGTCAAAGCGGTGATGATCTGTGCAGAATACAAAAACACACACAAACAGTACCTCGGCCTCTTTGAGCCTGCGCTCGAACCATCCCTTGGTTCCCTCCATGGACTGCACCTGAGCCTGCAGCTCTTCTACACTCTGCTGCAGACCCTCCAGCTCTTTATTGCGAGCCTACAACATACAGCAAGGTTTCAAACAAACACACATACATTTATATTCTTCTTTATTATTATTATTAATAGTGGTGCTTGCAAATGAAGTACAAACTTTGGCACATAACTAGTCCTGTACCGTGAAAGAGGTGTCAAATCATGCGGCTTATTGGGGAACAGGGTGCTCTGCCCAACAAATCCCATAGACGTTTAAACACTGAGACCAACTTTGACGAATTCAAACCTCAAACATGGATCCCATTGTCATAGAGACATGAGGGGTGGGTTCATGGAAACACCATGCACACAGAGATGGGAATCGAGCCTGGCTGGGAATCGAACCCGGACCCTGGAGGTGCAAGGCGACAGTGCTAACCACTACACCATCGTGCCGCCTCAGAAAATCTACCTGAGGTTAAGGCACTCGACTACTAACTGGAAGGTCCCAGGTTCAAACCCCAGCACCACCAAGTTGCCACTGTTGGGCCCCTGAACAAGATCCTTAACCCTGCTGTAAATGTACCCTGCTTTATTTCTTCTGCCCTCTCTTTAACCCACTCGCTCTTCTACACTACCTCCTTACGTAGCCCTATTTCTACAGTATTAGCTTTCAATGAGCTGTTAAACATCTGCTATAAATTAATTAATTAAATAGAAAACAACTGAAATGAAATAATCTTAAGCCGTACAACGGTATATACACACATCTCTACTATAAACAGTTTACAGAGCTTCATAACACTGCACGGTATTTATAGCACACTAGGACAATAACCGTTTTCATGGTCAGGGCTACAACCGAGTACCTTCTGTTTATAACAATTTCTTCCCAAATCCGTCTCTGACCTTCTCGTCACGTAGCTGGGCGCGGATCTCCTCCTCCGTACGGCTCTTTTCTTCGTGGAGGCCACGCAGCTCTTTCTCGTAGCGTGCCCGGATGCTCAGCACCTCTTTCTCGTGTTGGAGGCGCAGGTCGCTCAGCTCCTCTTTGTGCCTCGACTTCTCCTGCGCCGTCTCGATGGCCAGCTCGTCCAGCATGCCTTTGCGCTTGTCTGCTGTCTGCAACACAAGTCGGTGAAGACATGCCAATAACGCCAATAACGATACGACCTGCTGGCTCCTGCGCGGCCAATTAGCGACCTTTATTAAACTCATCGATATGGCGTTTAATTAACCGAGGAAGCCGATGCGTTTAAACGCGATTTAGAAACGATTGATTGTCCATCCCTGTTCTGTATCATGTTCTTTTGCGTGAGGAGGGGAAAAAAGAAAAAATCCATCCGCTTGCAAACTTTCCGCACTGTGAAATTCACACCATATTTTAAATGTTTAGAAAGCTTGAGGGTTAAAAAAAAAAAAAAAAAAAAAAAGGGACACAGTGCTAATTACTGATCATGCATCATCTTCGACGGCCCTGGTGCAGCCACAGAAGACTCATTTTCACCTCCAGAAAACAGACCATTTGATTAGATCAAATTAACAAACGATGAAGCTGACTAATTTCATCAAAAGGCAGCATGCGGCTTTTAGCATCTGGCTCGTTTCGGTTATTTTAGTTAGAATTTGGTGTATTTGGTGAATTTGGTGTTTCCCAAAACACAAGCAGTTTGTAAAACGACACAATTAAACGAGGACACAGAATAAACCAGAAAATAAATACACATCCGGTGATTAAACTCACTTGTGTGTAAAAAGACACTCAAACCAAACATGATTTAATGCACTTCTGAAACCTGATTGGCTGACTGGAGCATTTCAGGACTGAGCAGGTGTCCCTATTAAAGTGGAAAGTGAGTGTATTTGTTATCGCAAATATTTTTTATAAGCTTGAAACCTGTTTCTAATACAAAAGCATGTAGTGAGATTCACATCATATACAAATTTCCTGCTGAATCAAAATGCATGTCAGTTTTTAGAAATGCTTTTTTTAAATATTATTATTATTGTTTGAGTGGGAATAATTTTCTTTCTTTTTTTTTTTTTTTAAATAACACTCCCTCCTCTTGAAGCTGGTTTTTGGACATTTACGGACCATGGACATCTACACGTATCTACACACATACCATATTTGCACACTTCCTGGACATTTCCATTTATTTCCATTCAAATTCATCTTTGTCTATTTTTATCTACTTATAGATAAGTTTTTTTTTATATTTTGTTCTATTTTTTACAGCCGTATTCTTATTTTATTCCACTATTTATTTCTTGTTGACGGTTTTTACATTATTTAGTCAGGGGCGGTCGTTTAAGCATTTCACTGCATATCGTACTGTGTATGACTGTGCGTGTGTGACAAAATTTGAAATTCCTTTAAATTTTCTTTCAGTATCAATGATTATGTACAATCGCGGTCTACACCAGCGATCGGTATGCGCCCAAATCTTTTTTTCGCCCCTCGCTCACTCCGAAGGCTCACTGCGTAGGCGCCCTCCCCCCCTCTGTGGGTGTGTGAAGGGGCCGGGGGGAGGCGCTAGATTGGGCACGGCTACGCGGAGGAGGAGGATGATGATGTAATGGATCTCAGGCTCGCGTGTCTGTATAAAAGCGAAGCTGGAAGCTCAGCTCGCCAAGCTGAGTGCCCCTCTGCCAGCTGGGCCTTGCCTCGGGCACCCTCACATGCACTCGGTCATTACTCTCTTCTCCTTTTTTCCTTCCTCCTTCTTAAATCTCTTCCCTTTTCTAGTATACCTAATAAAACTACTTTTGTTATTATAACATGATTACCTCAGACGGTGTACAAATAAGTGCTTCCTCCTGTATTTGGTAGCGATTGTTAGCATTACATTACAAATGAGCTGCAAATGAGGCGAAGCCAGGGAATATGCTGTGCTTTACGCTTCATAAAATAATAATACTGACATTTCAAAAGCTTTTCTAATTAACAGCTAACTAACAGATCCTGGGTTGAATAACAAATGGCGTAAAAATGGAAAGCTAGTGCACTATGTAGGGTGTATACGGCCTTGTTCCACACACACCCAGTCATGCCCTTGATCAGGTGCTCGTTAGAGAGGGATTCGGGATTCAGTTTTCGTTAGCAGTGACGCACAGCATGGAGGGTTCACAGGCGATTCGGGGCGACTTAGAAGCAATTACTAACTAGATAAAGTGTTGTTTAAAGATGAAACAACATTATCAAGATGAAAGTGCTTCCATGAGTGGTTTTGAAAGTGTGAGTCGTGACCATGACGCACAGACATCGTGACGTCAGGAGCAAAAGGTCTATTGAGTTAATCCAAAATTTTGGGTTGCCAAATCTAGCGGAAAAGCTTTTTATTTTATTTTATTTTTTTCTTCAAATGTGTCTGGAAGGTATTGCTGTATTTAAACCACAAGACAAACCATTACTAAGCCAATGACTACAAGGGAGCTGCGCTTTAAGCTTTATTGAATAAATAATCTCTGATGCTGAAGTATGTGAATAAATGCAATACTTGCACGTTTATTTTTAGAGGTGTAAAAAAAAAAAAAAAAAGTGTCTTTTGAGTTTAACAGGGAAAAAAAAAAACGCGAGTCAATAAAGTGAGCCGAACCTTTCGGGCTTCTTCCAGATCTTGCTGTAGCTTATCCTTCTCCAGGCCCAGTTCAGAGATCTGCTCCAGTAGTCTATTACTGGCTCGGTGAGACTCCTGCAAACACACAACCATAAAACACGTGCACGCATACAGTTAATTTAACGTCTACAGACACTCGAGATCGTCCAAGATATTCGTTAAATTCGTCAACATGGATTGTTTTTTTCCTCCTTTAAACTGAAGCCGTGTCACAAGCACTCTTGATAATGTGTTTGAGAAACACCACCAACCTCCCTGCACTTGGCCAGTTAAGTAGATAGAATGAGCGATCCCTGGCTAATTGTACACAAAGCAAAAAGGGGGAGGGGAAAAAAAAAAGCACTTCACTCAGGTTGTATTGTGCTTAGACTGCAGAACCCATCAGTGTGCGGTGGTTTGTAAATGTGGTTGGTTTGTATAAAGACCTGTAGCTGAAAGCTGAGGTCATCTTTCTGTGCCAGTAAGCTCTCCTGCTCACTGCGTCTCTGCTGCAGCTCCGCATTCAGCGCCATGCTCTGCTCTCTGAGGAGGTTCATCTCCTGAGTCTTCACCGTCTGGATCTGGGACGTGCAAAAAAAAAAAAAAAAAAAAAAAAACCCGCGGGCATATTATATCATTGCAACAACATCAGGGCAATAATTACCAGTTTTTTCACTTATTGTATTTAAATTACTTTTGACTTCTCAGAATCTGGAAATAGAGCATGGGGGGAAAACAAGTTTTACTTAAAATGAAAATGTGACCGTACAAAAATAGGAATGGAGAATGGAAAACAGAGCATGACTAGAATTAAATCGAGTAGCAGATTAAAAAGGGAAAAGAAAAAAAAAATCTTGTTTATTTGGATACTCAGCCTGCGGAAAGCAAATGATCCATATGTTAAACATATTGAAATGTTATATTCCTTTTATACCACAGAAATATCTCAACATATCATTTTAATTTATCTATAAACATGATCATAAATAAAGGTAATAAACTACTAATATGGAATTGATTACCATATAAATAATTCTTAAAAGGCAAATGCTAACTTGAAAGAAAAACGTGTATATATATATATATATATATTTTTTTTTTTTTTTTTTTTTTACTTTTTTTTTTTTTTTTATTATAATATGCGGTATATTTATAATTATCTAACTATCTAATTTTAGTGGCTGTTTTGGGGAATTAGATGGTAAATGAACTCGTTCTCATGTCTGAGACTTATATTAAATTACCTTATAATGTGTACATCTGTGCACTCTAATATAATTTTTATTAGAAAAATTTGTAAAATTTTCGAATATTTTTTTTTTGTGTTAACGTTTAAAAAATATTTAAAACATAATATATCATCAAGTCGGATTGATCTCTGTATTTACAAAAGAAAATATTTTCATGTAGAGACGCAGCTTGTCATGTTAGAGAAAAAAGTTTTTAACGTGTTGTGAAAATCGAGCAGAATCAAGTCACAAGTACTTTGAATCTGGTTCTGGCTGTCTGGGACTCATAAGGACAGACATACTGTAAATAATGACAACACTGTATATTTGATTAAAGATTTTCACAACATACTATCCACAGGAAGTAGCCAACATTCCAGAAATATAGATTAAACAAAGACCTCAATATATGTAGAAAATCTATTTTAACTTTATGTTGAACGTATAATCCACAGGACATTGACGATGATTGTTAAAGAATTTAAATCATTTCAGTATATACTGTATATCAGTATTAGTCAAGTCAGTCACTGCATTTTTTACTTATAAAATGTTTGTCAAACCAGTTAACAGGAACTGTGGAATTTTCTGATATTCTTATTACTCTTATTATTATTACTTTACTATTCACACTATTACTGACTGCAGACCCAAAAAAAAAAAAAAAAAAAAAAAAAAACATCTAATTTAGCTGTTTTTCCACCCGGAAGATGAACAACTCCCTTCATATTCTCTTTAATTCTGACATGACATGAAGGTGCTGCAACGACTGAGATGACTGAGATGGGTGCTGATGGTAATGGAAGATGATGATGAACATCTGGAATACAGTATGGACGGCGCTGGTCGAGCTGTACCTGTTCTAGGGCAGCTAGGTTAGTCCTGAGGGCCTCATTCTCACTCAGCATGCCCTCCACCTGCTCCTGACTGACCGCGCTCTGACACGCTACCTGCGGTTCCACCGAACACCAGGCACAGCCACAGAGAGAGAAAGAGAGAAAGAGAGAGAGAACAGAAGAAAGAAAGGTGAAATTTGAGTTGACACAGGACAAGCTGGGAAGAAGGAGAGAATACCGGATGCAGGGCCAAGAGACAAAGGAAAGGTTAAAAACAGGAAAGCCAAAGAAACTGCTGAAGGAGGGCGAACAGAGCTTCTTAGAGACAAATCCAAACCTCAGAGGAGAAGCGGAGATGAAGCACAGAGGCCGGGTCTTCTTGCTAATCTGTTCGAGCTGCCCATCAACGCCAGCTCCTTAATTAAGATCCGTACCCTCGCCAAGGAGAAGAGTGACGATGATGAAGCCCATCCCTGGTGCTTATAGGCAGGTGGACACCTACTGTAGCAGCCTCTGTAACACGCCGGCTAATAAGCCTCCTAGCCGTACCAACCCTTAATAATTCATGTAATCGTTAGCACGGTCAATTATTACAGTCCAATTAAATCTCGCAGGCCTTCTGATATTGCTGAAAAGTTTCTTTTTCAAGACTCGATAAATAACAAACATCTTTCCTAGTCACAGCACGCTATCAGTTAAGCTGACAAGCTTATGCTGCATTTACGTGATAACAACCGACAGCAGACGCCATCCAGATGTTAGACGGTTTCACAGGGACGCATGCAAGAAAGTGCAAGCGTGACTTTTTTTTTTTTTTAATGTGTTGAACTTTTCCACTGCGTGATAAAGGTGGAAATAAAATGCTTGCATCGGCACAAATGCAGAGGCCACGATTATATCACGAAATGACAAGGCGAGATGATTAACAAACCCAGCGACGCATTTACTGTGTATCTTTTCCGTCCGTATTTTACTTAAAAACTCTTAACAGGTTTCTGAGAAGCGTGAGTCGCACAGAGACAGAAGCGCACGCATCACCATGGACGTGATGAACATCTGTAGGACGTTCTTGCTGTTGCTAGCACACACAAATACGGTGCTGACGTTTTTTTAAACAGAAGCAACACAGCAGGAGGGCGAGGCTGTAAGTGCGAGTGGACCGCCTAGTGGAAAACGAGACACAGTGCTACAGTCGGAGCAGAAAATAACACAGTGGTAGCGTTTACCTGATCTTTGAGTGCGAGGAGAGCCACTTCGTGCTCCTTCTGCTTGCTCTGTAACTGCTCCTTCAGCTCAGCGACGTTCTAATACCGTACACACACACACACACACACACACACACACACACACGAATCATGGATTAAAATTTCAAGTCTTATACATGCTGTCCATCCGTTGTGCTCATCTACAGTATCTATACAGATAATAAAACTGTAAAGTTGGCATGTCTGTACATTGAAGATATTTGAGAAAAAATGATTTGGGGAGACGTAAGAAGAGTAATTGAACACATCAAGATGTTTTTTGGAATTTTTGTCTGTCGTCTGTTTGTTTGTGCATGCATAGTGTAAAAACTACTGAACAAATTTTAATGGTGTTTTCACAGAGCTTGAGGTAACATATAGGCTTTGTTTCATCACAACCGGCCCACAGAAAGAGAAGATATTGTAATGATCGGATAATTTAATTACCGAGTTACACTAATGTGGGAACTTTAATCTAGCTAAAGTGTTAGCCGCTCAGGACAAGAAAAGACGCCAATGTAAACAGTAACCCAAAGTGTATTAAACAATAAATAAACAAAAGAGGTGCACCAAAACCAACAAAACTAATAATAATAAAATTTACAAAATATATACAAATAGCGATGGTGAGTAAGTCCGTGGAATGATTGTCCAAAGTCCGGGTTATTTATGAAGGGTGTGTGTAGTGGGAGAGCTGGATCGGCCTCACCGGAAGTGTTGTTGATAATCCGGGAGCACGATTTTGGAGCAGGAGCGAAGTGGCTGCGCTACAATATGCTACTTTGAAATGTAAATAAAAAACGTCCTTATATCATAAAAAAATTCGACCTTGAAAAAAATCATTAGTTCATCTCAGAATTCAACAGACGGCGTTGTATAGTACGTTCTTTTATACGTGCTTATGAGTGTGCAATTAAAATCGCGATAAACGCGATCTTACACCTTCATTCCACGCACTTCATGGTAACACGTAAAATATTTAGTTCATTCCCCAATTCAACTGATGCCGTTTTACATTTTTAAAACCACGCTTATGAGTGTGCGATAAAATTTTCTTTCCCCCCCCCCCGATTTTCTCCCTAATTTAGTCGTGTCCAATTCCTCCCCGTCACTAGGGGGCTCCACATTAAGGCTACTA
>JAQMYK010000039.1:5502202-5512375 GCA_030014345.1 Clarias buthupogon | reverse complement strand
CTCCCTGAGATGGCAATAGGAAGAAACCTTAAGAGGAACCAGACTCAACAGGGAACCCATCCTCATCTGGGTGATAACAGATAACAGGGATTAATCTGCACCAAGTGCATTTAGGTGAAAGTATACATGCACAGTCAAAACTTAGCACACCCCTTCTAATTTCATAGTCTTTCCATATTTTGATATATTAAATTATTTGGTATTAAAAATTGATGTACAAAGATTAAGACCAATAAAAGCCTCCTTAGAACAGTTGATATTGAGATGCGTCTCCTACTTTTGCTCTTTAAAGCCTTCATAACGGCTCTAATCTGAGATGCTGTTTGGTGTTAATTGGTGATTTCTGAAGCTGGTGACTCTAAATGAACTTCTCCTCTGCAGCAGAGGTCAGTTTCGGTCTTGCTTTCCTGGCAAAGTCTTGATGAGAGCCAGTTTCATCATGGTGCTCGAAGGGTTTTGCAAATGCACTTGACGATACTGTTAAAGAACAGCTGAACTTTATATCTTGTAATGACCATTAATTGTTGTTGGTAATTAATCACATAATTGTTCTAGAATGTAGAAAATGAATCCCCCCCCCCCCCCCCAAAAAAAAAAAAAACATTAAATTAGAAGGTGTGTCCAATCATTTGACTGGTGCTTGTCCTGGAATTTCCTTCAACTAATCAATCAATACTGGTCAAATATCTCTCTGACACGATTGGAGGTTGTACAGTCAGATTTCTACTTAAGTTAAAGTGCAAAAGTAGCTTCATCTTAAAACGTCATTGTATGCATTGTTATATCATTAGTACACTGTGGTACTGTATATAACACTTGCAATACCTTACGCCTCTGTAGTAACATACGGTACTAGCTTGTAGAACCTGTAGAATAAAGAGCTTTCATTATTTCATCATCTCTAACAAAAGTTTTATTGTATTTTACAATTTTTCAATGTAAGGTAGTAAGGTAAGCAGCATGCAATGTTCAAAAGCAGTAAGGTAGTTTTCTCAGACAGCTCTTGCATTGTGTGCCAGTAATAGGCAGCGCATTCATGCACATTTTGAATCAGGTGGACAGTGAGATTGCTGTAAACGATTAATGTATGCAGGATCCAGACTATGGCAGCTTGGTGGGTAAATCGATAAAAAGTCACATGAAGCAAACCACGATGTGCTTCCGCAGGTTGGACAGTGAGGTTTTGTTCGCCGTGATACGGTTAGTTTTAGGCAAACAAAGTAAAAAGGAAATTTAAAACGAAACAAAACATTTTATCTTTTCAGACTGAAAACTGAAACTTGGCACCTAGTGTGTAGTGGTGGGGGTGCTGACCACACGATTGCAAGTGTAGTGTTTTTTTAGACGCCCAGGTTATAGCGTGTCAGCTACAAATTGATTAGTACATTCCAGTTCAATTTGTGGCGCGTATTCCTTTTTATCTTCATCTGCTGAGCGTTCATATTTTAAGTCAAAAGAAGAAACGAAGAAGTGGCCACAGTACAACCGTCTGGAGACAGTGTTATGATCTGGGGTTGCTTTAGTTGGTCAGGTTGCTGTAGGCTCAGCAACGTTACGACCTGAATGTACTGAATTTAAAGTGTGGTTCTGGGAGCATGTGGAATCATTTTGATACATACATTTCACCCCCACACTAGTTCATGGTTCCTCTTAACTGCTTAAATTGGGACTGTGTAGCTTAAAATATACTGTAATAACTTCACTTTCCAGAAAGTTTGTGCTGAGACTACTTCTATACCTGTTAAATAAACATCTCTTAAAAGAAAGAAAGAAAAAGAAAGTTTCACCCCATCAACAATGAATTTTTCTTTGTTAAAGAGCAGCACATTTGAAATTACTGTTAATTATTAGATTCAGTGAAACATCTACTGTACTGTATAAGATCCGGTAAATGAACTGTCGCTATGGAAACAATACAACTAAGCTCATTAGCATATAGATACAGAAAGCCAGATCTGATGTCAGAAAAAAATCAATAACATCTGACTAACCAGAATGGAGAATTTAACAGCGCTGTGGTATTATGAGTGCTGTTTATATGATTTAAAATAAACCGAGCGCAATCATCGATCGCTAGAAATGTGTTTATATAAAGTATATGTTAGGTAATTTGATGCATTTCACCCAAGGCTTTCGGTTTCACAAGCTTAAGAGAAATCGTACTTTTTGAGCACTTATTTGTCTCGACTATAGTTGAGTTGCTGAAAGAAAACTGCTGTGTGATTTTGCAGAGAAGGAGAACACAGTTTCTGCTTTCAGCTTGATGAAACACATTTGTTAAGTCTAAAAATGGTGCTATTGATGCTTTCGTTTTTAGACCCAGCAGTCTGCAGTTCGGCCCTGGGGAATATATCGGTTTCAAGAAGACTATATGGTTTTAGAGCAAGTGTTTAAAAAAAACTAAAAATGGTCGTGTCAATAATATTTTGTCGAAATAACCCGGTAAAAGTGAATATTATCATTTACCCAAATAACCAACAGGTTCTAAGACTGTGGCTTATAATGTCGCAAAATAAACATTTTTGCAATGTTCGTTGTAGCTAATGATAATGTAACGATTTCCTGTATGGCGTGATTGGCTTTGTTCTGTTGTCAAAACATTTATAAACAAGCCTAAAATTAAACTGTACAATTAAATCCAAAGTACAAATTTAAATAAAAATAATTAACTAGCACTGAAGAAGGATCAGTGTATCCAATTATTTAAATTAAGGGCAGAATTTCCCATCAAGTAAGCTGAATAAAAATAAAGAATCATAAATAACGCTACAAAAATTGTGTGTTTTGGTTGAACCAATTAAATAGAATTAAGTATATTATAAACTTTAATTTATTTTAGTAAAAACAGACTTAATATCCACTGTATTAGGCTACATGAGGCAATTATTTTTTTCGAAAAATGTTGTGCCAACATAAAAATTTTTGCTTAGTCATAAATAGGTTTAACAGTTTTTGTATTTTATAACTTCCTGTATATGGGGTGAACATTGGTAAAGCGGGAAGTGTTTGTGTCACATAGTTTCTCTATGACTTTTCAAGACACCTTGATAAAAAGCCTAAAAGTAGTGTTCACATGCAAACAAATAAATAAATAAAAATAAAAAGTCACTGATGGATCTACTGTACTGTATGGATATACAGTATGCTTTACATTACTAGATGATTATATTGTTAATGTTATTTGTTATAATCCAGCACATGATATAGTCTTAAAATGATATGTTAAAAAAGGTACAGAAAACTCAAAATAATAAGTGCTTAGGCTGGACCAACTTGAATAGTTTTGTTCTTATTATTTAACCTTTCATTGTTAGTCTAAATAATGTGGTTAAACTGAACAAGAATAAAAAATTTTAGGTCATTGTTTTGTTAACACCACATCTTGAATGTGAACACTCAGTCTTCAGATGAGGCCACATATGCTTTTCTCTTGAACGACTCAAGAATGCTGAGACACGTGTGATTGGACAGTCGAAAAGCTATTTTGTCTGACCGAAACAGTGAAAGTTGTTGTTTTTTGTTGTCATTTGACTTATTATCTGCCGGTATTAAGTTCACATCCCAACTGAGCAGACCGGCTGTACTTTCAGTGGGGACTGGGTGGAATGTTTGCACTCTCACATCGATTATACAGTAGCAACATTAACCAATCATGGGTGCAACGAGACGGGGGCGAGTAGTGCTAAAATTCTCATTCTGTTTGACCAGATTGTTTTTCGACAAACAATGAAAAGTTAACGAACATGAACGAAACTATACAAGTCAGACGAATCTAAGAATTCCACATTTAACAACCAGCTTACTGACTTCAAACAATCAATTAGGTCAATGACTTTGTGCTTAATTTGAGAAAACCTCTCTCAAAATAAATCTATTGCATCTCATTGCCGTTGAGTTATCTCAACGTTTTCCTTTTTTTTTCTACATGAAAAAAAAAGGCACCCTGGCTAAGTGTTAATGAGATGTCTAGATTTCCGCCAGCGTGAACTGTCGCAAAACGGTTAACACTCAGTTTGAAGTGCACCCAAATTAGGCATTCATGAGCAGGACATGAGCCAGTTACTGCTTTATATACTCCATCTGCCAAAATGTACACCTTGGCATTCAAATTAATTAGTAAAAATAAAAACATTATATAAATTGTTTAATATTATCATTTGTCTATATTAATTTCTAATAAGTGCTGTTCTATGCAAATGTCAGCCTTCTCAGATATAATGTTTCGCTCCTGTCCTGGCTCTTTTTATGTTCTACAATACTGTGGAAAAGCCTTCAGTTCTTCATATTAAATTAGATTAAATGAGTTCAATTAAATTAAAGAAATAGGAACAAATGTTTTGGGCAGCACGTTGGCTTAGTGGTAAGCACAGGTGCCTCGCACCTCCAGGGTCCGGGTTTGACTCCCACCTCTATGTACATGGAGTTTGCATGTTCTCCCTGTGCTTGGTGGGTTTCCTCCCACAGTCTAATGACATGCAGATTGGGTTCATTGGCGTTTGCAAATTGCCTGTAGTGTGTGTGTGTATGTGTGTGTGCCCTACGATGGATTGGCACCCTGTCCAGGATGTACCATGCCTCATGCCCTAGATTTCCTGGGATAGGCTCCAGGCCCCCTGCGACCATGAATACAGGATAAAGCAGTATAGTCGATAAGTGAGTGTGTAAGTAAACAAATGTTTTGCTCTTGGTGATAACCTTCAACGTGCCTAAAGAAAGAAATTAAAAACTAGTTGTTTATGTAATAACCTCGGCAGCAACCTCATTTCCCCTCTCATCTGTTTCAAGCACTCAGCGTTCAGCATCACCAGTATACAGTACTAATCACCCGCCTGATCATCTGTCTTCACCTGCATCTATTTCTCACTGGTTCATGCCTTAAGTTAGATGCATTTTTATGCTTGAATGTTTCAAAAGTCAATGTGTGGCTTAACGAATAAAAAGCATTCCTCTGGAACTGCTCAGGCACAGGGACTGGACTGAAAATGAGATCTAAAAACTTGAGAAGCAGAAAAAAGTCCTTCAGGAAGCCTGGAGAACTATTCCTCAAAACTACATTAAAAATGCAAGAAGGTCTGGGTCTTTGGAAGCAAAATATGAAGAAATGAGGGGTGAATCCAGACTTTTGCACAGAACTGTAGAAAGTGTGGAGGCTCCTAGAAAAGTTTGTCCATTTAAAGTCACACAAGTCATAGCACCGATTAATTGCAAACTATTAGAAATGTGTAACTACGTACAGTAAGTCTATGTGGTTTTAGGATTTGTCTGTCATCAAGAGCTGAAAAGGTTAAATATTTCCAAATAACTCATTGATCTTAAGCTTGTTTCTTTGTCTACTGTTACTACTTACAGGACATTAATGAAGCTTTTAAGACATTGTCTATCGCAGTTTTTATGTGTCTACTAAATATATTATATTATATTATATTATATTATATTATATTATATTATATTATATTATATTATATTATATTATATTATATTATAATTTTACAAAATTGTGTGCTTCTCCTAAACTTAAAGGTTATGATAAATGTTGAAGGTTTATTTAGTTAAGAAACCCATAAATAAATGTGTTTAAGACCACATGCTAAAATGGTACTCACATTTGCATTTAGAAGACTGTTATTTACACCTTTTTTAATAGCTATGCTCATTCACGAAGCCCATCTGTTAGCTAGTTGAGAAAGAAAAGGCATACCTTAATGTGTTCCTAAATTCATGACAAACTAACTTTAACGATTAGAATAATATTAGTGGTAAACATTATTACGCAGCCTAAAAGAGATTAAATTCTGCTTCCTCTTTGATAAAGATGACATAACACACTACAGTATAACACACTATACAAAAGTGAAAAGTATGTTGTACAGTGTATACCTGAGCTTCACATTCCAGATTTAGTCTGTTATAATAAGCTCCATTCTTTTTTTTCTGGGGAAGGCAAGAGCATGAGCGTGAGGCGGTCTGGGGTGCAGTCCGACCACATGTGGCGTTAATGGTCAGGTTCTACAATGATGGCCAAAAGTATTGAGACAAAACTGAAATTCAATGTTTTAATGACATTCGAATTGTTTTGTTAAATAATGATAGTTAAGTTCATAAGAATCGTTTGTTATTTTACGAGATGGAATTGTTCTACAACAATCAACATTTAGTATGAAGTTCTATATTCTTCAAAACCCGCTGGATCCAGCTGGGCATAGAGTCAAAAACCCATCTTGCATACTCTTGCTCAATCCATGCCTGCATGATCGCTTCATGAAGATCATATACAGAAAGCGGACTGCGAATGCCCCAACAGGTTTCTATTGGGTTTAGGTCTGGAGGTGACTCGGGATGTGACTCCAGAACCTGTATATTATGGTCACATAGCCAGTTTTTTACTACATTTTCAGCCAGACAGGCTGGAACTAATTCGTGAAATCACCTGTTTTGTGCACAGGGAGATCTATAATGCATGTGTTGTCCTAATACTTTTGACCACCACTGTATATACATATATGGTGTACACTACAGAAAACCAATGGTTCATGGATGGATGGATGGAAGAAATGTATTGATGCCCATGTTGAAAGTTACATTTGGCCTGAAATGAAACCACAGGCAATGCCTTGGACCATTTTAGATCAGCTAAAGTTGGCTGATCTACGTCAGTAATCATTTTTTTTTTTTCACTAGGAAGTTTGACACCATCATAACTGTTGTTTTTACATCCTCAAAACATGTTTACCCCAGCATAAATCCAGACGTCACGATAAGGACCTAACGACACCTCTCATGACGTTCCTTTACACAACCACCGTCATCATGCTCATCATCCTACTGTAACCAACCCTTCTTTTCCTCTCTTCTTAGAAAACCTCCTTGTCTCCGTCCGAGGTCCTCTCATCCTCCTCCGGCCGCCAACATGAGTGACACGTATGCAGTCGTCAACAAGTTCAAGCAGCCCTCCAGGGATCCGCCGATCAGCTCTCACCAATACGACAACGTCAACCTAAACAGCCAGAAACCGCCTGTGAACGACCTGTACAGCATCGTGAAGCCCAAAAACAGAGCGGTGACAAACGTCCCTGGCTGCATGGTTCCTGTACCTGACCGGACATGGGCACTTAACCACAGGGCCTCAGCAGAGGCGGACTCCGATGGCTACGAGCCGCTGCCTGGTGAGCAGAAGTCAAAAAATGGGGTCTTAAAGTTAACTGGCCCTAAAATTTCTCTGCATTAATGTTTAAGGAAGATAGTAACCCGTGAAAAAATGTAAATGCGCACATTTAAAAACAAAAAGAAAAGTGTGATTCACACATTAGTTGTTATTTAAGCTCGCAGCAGTTTCAACTAAGATGTTGAGAAGTTGATAAAAATAAAAAAAAACTTCAGGAAGTCACAGGGGAAGTGGTGTCTGATGTTCAACAACTGGCTGTCCACCTAAGCGGCTTTATGTTCGAGTAATGTAGTGTGTCACAGTATGATTTTTGATTTACTAGCCGGATGTCGTGGGCTTTTTAGTGTCCAGAATGAGATTAAAGGTTTCTGCTTGGTAATATTTGGAGATTACCATAACAACCACCGGTTACTAAAGGCTGTTTGTTTTAATGTTACGATTTGGCTTCATCGTTTCAGGGGTTTTGTTGGTTTAAATATTTTTAGTTCAAACTTTTAATCAGCATTTTAGATGTTTCTAGTTGCGTTCAAGTCAAACAGGGACTTTTGATCCCTGCTACAATAAAACACTTTTCCCAGTCTTTCACTGGTGCTTGGATACAATCAAGGTAGAAAGTTTTCTCAGTATGCCGGAGCCATGATGAACTGCCTGCTTCATGTCTGAAACGCTGGCCTCCTAGGAACTCCTTTAATGGCCCAAACATGTTGAAATGGCTTGGAGCGAGGTCAGGACTGTACAGGGGATATGTGGCACTAACTCGCAAACGAGTTCCTGTAATGTCCTCTTCTGTAAGCTGGTCATACTCTATTTGTCGAGTTTCAAGAATCAGACATTGTACTCGAACATTGCGACCAAGAGTCTCATCACCGTACTTTGAATGAAGTCTTCTGTAAATGTCAATCAATCATTTTTACGCCTTCATTCACAGGTCCCGGTTTGACTTGAACACCACTTGTATTCATTTTCTCAAACAGCACAGCTCTGATTTTAACATACACCGATCAGCCATGACATTAAACACCGACAACAGGGCCTGGACACCTAAAGCTCATCCATGCATGTGTAGTCTGATCCCATAGAACTGAACTCATAGAATTGCTGGATGTGATGGAACGAAGTCAGAACACACAGTGGGTATTTATATTGAGTGACTAAAACGTGTCCCCAATAAAGTCTCGTTATTACTGACTTACTGGGGGAAATCACTAACCCTTGTGTGTTAAACAGAGAGCATACTCATAAGTAAGTATTTCAGAACCCGGTACAAAGATGGCTCTAAAAGTCCCTGTAAGGAGCAAGCATTTACTGTAACCAGATCGTGGGTAGAGATTGCGATTTAGGCGGTCCTGACCAAAGTACTCTACTGTACTGTACTGTACGACATCGACCTCTAACACCAGAACAAACCCCTGTTAGTCTACATCCATGAATCGAATCTGATCCAAAGCTGGAACTGGTTTGAAATATCCACAGTGATGGAGGTCTGATTTCAGGTCTAAGAAAAGAAACGTTATCTATAACGTGGCTCAGTAACAAAAACAGAACTTATTTTCTTCCCTTTTTTTTATTATGGAAGCTTAATTTAAGGAACTTTCTCTTTCTGCAAAAACAGAAACAAGTCATGAAAGACAAAATAGACTAAAAGATGCACATTTGTTTATTTATAAATAATGACTTTATCCTCGTAGTGATCATGCATCTCTGTTTAAAGGTAAAATCGACTCCGATTGCCCGTGTGATAAGAGTTTGTGCAAGGTTTATTTTCCGTTGTCAGGTTTTGCATGGACGCTTGTGCGGCCGCAGTCAGCGCTGCTCGAACAGCGTGTCTTTTGTCCCCAGTTTTACTTCTCGTTTTGAATTCCTCCCTTTCATGTGATCAACGGGGTATTACGAGAGCCCGGCCTGGACTTTATTTTCTCTCTGTTCGAAAATGACTTTTTATATTCAGTATAACGTGTATTATTAGGATGGAGAACATTCGCGCGGTGTAGAATAAAAAACTAAATATATTGTTCAGACGTGTTGGTTGACAGCCACCAGTTTAGGGTCACTCGTGTTGCTTTAAACCACGTCGAGCTGGTCGTTAAGTGACCCGCTGCAGGATATACGGCGTAAGAGTTTTGACACCCACAAGGGACAAGCGACATTAGCGACTTATCACTTGGATGCCCGGATACGACAGCCACGCCTGCTGTTATTTATTTATTTAGCCATCATTTTCCTAATGTGTTGTTCACATTTCGGCGCGATTTTCCTTCACGCAGCTTTCATCCTGTAATTAAATGACCCGCTCTTTCAGAAGGCCGGGATGTAGCCACCCTCAACGAATCAACTCGTTAATTGTTCTAAATCATCGCCTGAAGTGATGCGGCGACCCGAAACAGCACCGTCTTTTCTTTCTAATAAGCAAACAAACTGCACATTCAACTCTCAATTTTCTGCCTAGTGTTTACATGTGTTTTTTTCTTTTCTGTTTCCAGTTGGAGGTCAGATGAGAGACCCACAGGTAACGTCTGATCCTCTTCTACACTTCACTCCACCAGGAAGTGCAAATCAGTGACTGTGATATTATGTTACTGTTAAAGTATTGCACTGATCATTTGTATATATGACTAATCCAGGTTAAACCTCACACTACATCTCATTGTTTTCAGATACAGTTATGAATCTGCGCTTTCTCATGTAGAGGTTGTTGGGACCAGTGTTGGGTGTAACGCGTTAGAGTACTTGGATTATTTTTTTGATGTAACAAGTAATCTAACGCGTTAGGTCCGCTATTTAAGTACTCAGTTATTTAGTTATTTTTCAAAAATGTATTCCGTTACTCAGACAGTTTATGTAATCCGTGAGCCAGACAGCAGTCATTCCCAATCTGTTAGTGTGTGTGTGTGAGAAAGTCATCCTACAAGCCCCGCCCCCGATAACCCGCCCCGTCTCTGTTATTCCTGCTGTTATACCCCTATCTCACCTATGCGGTTTGACTATGCGAGGACCGACGCGCGGAAAGATGG
>JAQMYK010000039.1:5477084-5495649 GCA_030014345.1 Clarias buthupogon | reverse complement strand
AAGTACTCGGTATCGGTATCGGCGAGTACTGAAATGCAAGTACTCGTACTCGTACTCGTTTTCCAAAAAAGTGGTATTGGTGCATCCCTAGTTTCTACTAATGATCCCAGGGAAAGAGTTAGGGTTATTGAGGGATAAAACCAGACACACATTGGTGCATTGGTCCACAGGTGTGTTTAGCCGAGTTTCAGGTAACATACAGGCTTTGTTTTACTGCAATCGGCCCACAGGAAGAACTTGATGGAAAATGCCCTTGTATCATAAAAAAATTAGTTAATCTCAAAATTCAACAGATGGCGCTGTACATTTTTTAATACGCACTTATGAGTGTGCAATTAAAATCTACTTAATAAACGCGATCTCACACCTTCATTGCAGCACTTCACGGTAACGTAAAAATTTTAGTTCATTACGAAATTCAACAGATGGCGTTGTACATCTGGTGTGTATATATATATATATATTCCCTCCAATCTTGTATCATTAGTGGCAGCTACCACCCAGGTAAGGCGTAGGATATCCCATTATGCATTAGGCATGTTTTTGACGTGTTCCTCGCATGCACAACAAGCCACGTAAAGCGCTATCCGTCAATTCCACCTGTCCGAGCACACAGACGCCCATGATTGGTTAGTGTCGCCATGAACACGGCCAATCTGCTCTCTAGATTCCTGGCTAAGCACGTTTTAGTTTCACCACTCTGGAGCCCTGAGAATTTTTTCATTTCTCCTTGTGCTGAGTTAAAAAATTAAATAAAATTTAAATGCTGGCAAAAACTTTAGTATATTCGGCCAAAACATGGTATCGGTGCTAAAAAGTTGTCTGACCTAGGTGAAAAGGTGAATTTTCAGATAGGAACATACTGTATAATATCATTTTTCATAATACTTGATGCTTATCTCCTGATTCATGATTCATAAATATACCGTACATACACATTTATATTTTTATCAGATAAAAAGAAACACATTTGCTAAATACAATTTCAAGCCCTTTGATGTCTGTAGTGAACTTTTTTGAATTCAAATCTTTCAACGATCTTAACTGTCATTCAGATGAAACTTGGCCAATTTATATTTCACATGGAAAGACATAAACCTGAAAAATTTGACATGGTTACGGACACTACAGATTTGGGGGTTTTTAAGTTTTACCAAAAAAAAAAAAAAAGTATTCTTTAATTTAAACAACAATTTTTACAGTTTTTTACATCTATTTCTGGAAGCCTACACCAATTTTAGTATCAATACTCATAAAGATATATGAATAATTTTCATTTTTAATGATTATTGTTTGAAGCGAGACAGTATAACGCTGAAAAATGGCCATTTTTAAGGAAGAAATAAAATCATCTCTCCAAAACAGCTGAAGTTTGCAACTTGTAATTTTTAGGGAAGTGAGATTGGCACGATTTCCATGTTGCATAAACTTCAGAAGTAGTTTCTTTGAGACACACATTTTCTTATTATACTGTATGTATAACAAAAATTAAAAATGTATTTAATCAGTACCAATACTTGTGGTTACCAATGTTTTGGCCATTTATTAATTCAGTGATGGATTTGCTTGAATCAATGCAAACTAGTAGAGTGATGACTGTACAGTGGTTAAGGCTATGAGTTATACATCAGAGGGTTGTGTGTTCAAATCCCAGTATATCCAAACTGCCATTGTGAATTCCTTAAGCAAGACCTGAAACCTTCTGATCATGCGGTATCCTCCATCAGCCAAATGAGAAAATGTTCTGGATTATGTTTTATTTCATACTGTAATTATCGTTACAAGTATTATATATAATATACACTGTTTATTACTTAAAGCATACAGTAAAACTAGTGTAAAAATAACTGCAATTACCTGTATTTACCTATACTGTATGCTTTGTGTGATGTATTTTCTCATTTGGCGAATATAAAATACTTGCATTTCTATTGGTAGTAGAAAGAAATTATGCAAAACTATTCATCCTGTCACTGACATTAACTGAAATATGAGCCATAATCAGCCATAGCATTAAAACTACTGACAGGTGACGGGAATAACTGATTATCTCATCACAGAGGCCGATTACTGGGTAAGATAAATTAGGTGGCAGGTGAACATTTGAATCTCAAAGTAGATTTGCTTCAAGAAGAAGGAAAAAAAGGAGCTAATTGTGATGGCTAGATGACAGGGTCAGGGCTTCTCCAAATCAGCAGGTCTAGTGAGGTGTTCCTGGTATACAGTGGAAGGAGAAACCAGAGAACCGGCGACACTGTGATTGATACGCAAGGGGAGTGAAGGCTACCCGTCTGGTCTGATCCCACAGATGATCTACAGTACCGTAGCGGCAAATGTTGCAGACCAAGAACACCCCTTCATAGAAACAATTCCCCAATGGCAGTGGCACCAATGGATCAAGAAGGATTTGTGCAACAGGACAAAGAGTTCAATGTGTTGTCCTGGTGACTAAATTCTGATCAAGCATCTGTACGATGTGTCCGATCTGATCCGTTGAAGCCCCATCACACAATCTACAGTACCTTTGGAGGTTCTTCGGGTCTAGCGGAGTCTAGGTCTCGACAGATCAGGGCTGTTTTCACAGCACAAGGGGAACCTACACTATATTCGGGAGGTGAAATTAATGTTATGGCTGAGCGGAGTATATGTGTTCATAATGAGTTAAAAGAGAGGTATAGTAATGGAATATTTATTATGTTACTAAAAAATAAACTGGTTTTAAAGGCATTGGATTATGGCATAATAATATTATGGGTTTTTTTTTTGCATTTAATTTTGGAATTTGTGTAGAGGTGATAAAGAGAAGGAGTTCACAAAAGACTTACTCTATTGAAATTACATTAATAGTGATTTGAAGGTGATTTCTTACTTTTTCTATAAATTTTTTTTTTAAAAAGCCTTAAATTGATTATCTGTATCTATTTTCATACATTCATTCATTCATCTTCTATACCGCTTCATCCTCTATTCAGGGTCGCGGGGGGCCTGGAGCCTATCCCAGGAAGCTTAGGGCACGAGGGCACATGGACAGGGTGCCAATCCCTATTTTCATATATGGTATCAAAATATGGAATATTCTAGCGGTGCAAGCCTAATATTATTTCTTTGAAAGCAACGCCTCCATTCTGAAAGCAAGACTTTGTAGCGTTTAGAAAGCAATTTGCAAACCTCAAGTCAGTGCATTTACATTAAACATTGCTTTCGGAAGGTTTTTACATTGGTTTCCTCTATTTGTCTTTTTCGACTTCTAGGTTATAAATGCAGAGTAAAGAAACCCAAAGGACCCAGAGATCCGCCTTTACAATGGAATCGACCAGAGAGATGAAACCTGCAACAATAATAATAATAAGAAGAAGAAGAATAGAGATCTACAAAAGATCGACATATCCAGCATTTATTAGATCCTTGGAATAATTAAATTTTGTCGTTGAGGCAATGATGTTTAGTTTGTATGTGTGTGTGTGAGTGTGTGTGTTTTGGGAGGGTGCAAAAATTCCAAATGTAATGCACATGTTTAATTTATTGCAATAAATGTGTTTTTCTTGTACAGTCTGCTGCTGTGATACTCTGTAGTGACCAGTAGAGGGCACTGGTGAGGTTTAGTTTGAACACTTCATGAGCTTGGAGCAGGTAAACTGGGTCACCTGAATAATGCGAGCACTTATGTCTATAGATTAGGGTTTGTACCGTGTTACAGTATTCATGTGCAGCTTGTATATCTAAAAAGGAAAAAAGATCAAACACAATTTTTGGCAATATTATACATTTAATTCAACCCAGGAGATTGAGACGGTTTGAAATGGAAGCTTCGGGAAGAATTTGCAGCCCTGGAGATCGACCCGTGACTCGGCAATCGAGTTTAAGGTCAATTTTCAACACGTAGCCACATCATCACCATGAAAACCAGATCAGATTCTGGGACTGGAGGAATCCAAGAGCTCATACACGTTACATTATATCATAAAAATACAAAAAAAAAACTCCTGATCTAGGATCGGTTTCATCATTGTAAAACTGATTCTTATTAATTAATCAATCCTGCGAGAAACTGCAGTGTAATTATAACGAGGCACTGAAGCTATAAATCACACTGAGTGTAAATATATTACATTAAAAAGACTAAACGTCTCGGCATACTACAAAATGAAAAACTAATGAAAAATAAATAAAATAAAACTTAATTTTATTGTAAAATGACTCTGAATTATTTATGAGAGTGAAGTATAGCCTTATGTAGTAACTAAAAGTGTATTCAGCACGACATGATGAATAAATAATTGTAATTGATTTACAATTATGACAGAAATTACAACTAAACTTAAATGAGAGGCGTTCGAGTCAAACCGGGACTTTGAATTTGTGTTTGAAAAAACTCCCTTTTTTCCTTATATATATATATATATAATCCCCTGCTGCACTAATGCACTCATCCCAGTGTATTACTAGTGCTTGGATTCCATTAAGGTTGAAAGTTTTCTCAGAATATCTGGGCCATGACATGACTGCATGCTTAACATCTGAAACGCTGGCCTCCCAGGAACTCCTTTAATGGCCCAAACATGTGGAGCGAGGTCAGGACTGTATGGAAGATGTGGCAAAAACTTCCAGCTGAGTTCCTGTATTGTGCAAAGATAAGATAAGATAAGATACGATGAACCTTTATTTGTCCCACAGTGGGGAAATTTCCATGTTAGAGAAGGAAAACAACAATGTGCAAACATAAAGAAGTGACAGTACAGTGTATAATTACAAGGAAAAGAAAAGTAGTCATCAAATAATGAATCTTTATACACAGTACAGTGTGTAAATACAAAAGAAAGTGAAAAAACAACACAATTGCTACACAAAATTAAATTTCACTAGGTATTATAATATTGCACGGTTACAAGATATTGTAACTATATTGTAAAATATATATTAATGTATATACATATATATCTTCTATATCATTCAATTCCCACCCAATGTCCAAACCCCAGCCATTGGATGCAGTGCCGGTCTCAAGCACGGATAAAAGGGGAGGGTTGTATCAGAAAGGGCATCCGGCGTAAAACCTGTGTCAAGTTGTGTACGGATTGGATGGTCCGCTGTGGCGACCCCTTAAAGGAACCCTCTACAAGGTGCCGATCCATCACAGGACACACACACTACAGGCAAATTGGGAACGGCAATTAACTTCTGTCTTTGTTACTGTGGGATGAAACTGGAGTACCCAGAGGAAACCCACCAAGCAGAGGGAGAACATGCAAACTCCCTGCGGGAATCGAACCCTCAACCCTGGGGAAGCAACCACTACGCCTCTTCTGCCACGGAAAGAAAAAGTTCTTAATAATAAATAAACTCAAGACAAGCTTTGATTATTTCTTTGTTTATTATTATCTGGAAAATGTCAGTACTAAAAAAAAGCTTCGTTATTAACAATAATCAAGCAAATAAGCACGATTCGAGTTAAATGACGGAAGCGTTCAGATCCAGGTTGGGTTGCACAGGACTGAGAGGTGTTCTATAAGGTAGAGGGTTTGAAATATTGTTTAATAAACTCCTCGGCTATAGCGGGTCAGACGTGTAGATAACGCAATAAGCTGTGAATCCTGCGGCGGTTGGATGTAATTGTTTCTCAGCCAATAAACAAAGACAAACATTTATTGCAGGAAGAAGCTCTGGCGCTCTAATTGTGCCGTAGCTGCGCGAGGAGCTGCGTTTCATTTATTAAATGTAAGTGGGTGTGTGTCGGGTCACTCGGGCTCGAGAAAAAGGAAGAAATCACGCGTCCACGTCTTTGGCAGAGAAAAGCCTACCATTACGTGGAACGATACTTCAGTGAGTGTTTAGCATTACGGCGTTTACAATGGAGGAGCGCTAGATGGTGGAGGCTCGTTTTGTTTCGTGTGTGTGAGAGAGAGAGACAGAGAGACACACGTAGGGGTTCAACTAATGACTGTTCTGATAGCACTCTGCCTGTAGGGTGTGTTTATGTGTGTGTGTGTGTGTGTGTGTGTGTGTGATGTCCTCTGGGTTCCTCTGGCTGGGTAATCCCATTCAGTACATGCTAATGTGAAACTGGAATCTAATGACCTTCTGCCATGGCTTTTCAACCTCACCCTACAGCAACACCACCCCCTCACACACACTCACACACACAGAAGCAACCTATTGTCGAGAGACTCACTTGTCTTAAAGTTATGAAGATACAAAACCACAAAAACAATACAGCGCTTTCTTTGGGGATTTAAAAAAACATTTTTTTTTCGGTTGCTGTTTTTCATCCAGCCGAAAAACACAACCGAAAAACGACAGCACGGATAATCTTATTGACCCTTTCCCTCGGCCCGTCTCGTCTTCTTTACTGTACCCGGAATGTTAACACGACCCCGGCTCGAGTTAAAACAACGTCGGGGTGGCCTGCTCTGCTTCCTCGCGTTCATCAGCGCGCTAGAAATCGATAAAAGTGAAAAAACCCGTGGTTAAAAAGCATTTACTGTCCTCGCTGTAAACCCATTCATCATCATCCTGACCTCCCAGAATCTCTCTCTATCTATCTATCTCTCTCTCTCTCTCTCTCTTTCTCTCCAGGCACTGACAGTGCGCATAGTGTTCGAGGAGACAAAGCGTCCCCGTTGTCCTCGAGGGGGTGAAGAGCTCACGCAGGCCCTCGGGCTGTTCTCCGTCCAGGAAAAGAGAGGAGCCAGTGTTCAGCCGAGCGAGTGGATATCGATCCACTCGGCGCCATGTTACTCCCCATCTGTTTGGGCGAGGGCCGCGTTCCCACCATCCCGCTGCTCCCGTCACCCGTAGCCATGGAGACCCATCCATTTATCCGCCTGGATTACCACAACCAAAGAAGTTGGTTTAGCGAAGCAAAATGGTGGCTGTTTTGTTATTTGTTAGGGTTTTTTTTTTTTTTACTTCTTATCTGAATGGGATTCCATTAGCGGTAACACAAAACCAGAGTAATGATGTGTAGTTGAGCTTAAAGGAATACTCCATCCTGTTTTCACCCTGAACGTTCACCTCCAGCATCTGAAGCCTATCGGCCAAAGCACAGTATTGGTGCTGATTTAATTGTATTTTTCTATGTTATACATGTAATACAGACAATGTGTGTGCAAAAGAAGCTACTGCTAAAGTTCAAACAACATGGAAGTGACCCATCTTGCTTCCCTAAAAATTTTAAGTTGCTAACTTCAGTCGTTTTGGAGAGATGATTTTATATGTCTCGCAAAAACATACATTTTTCAGCGTTATACTGTCTCGCTTCAAACAATAATTATTTAAAATGCAAATTATTCATATTTCTTTATTAGTTTTGATACTAAAATTTCTTCTATAACCGTTAACCTGTAAAAATTGTTGCTTAACGTTTTTTTTTTGTATTTTTGTATTTTTTTATAAAAGCTTGCAGAGCTAAAAATCTGTAGTGTCCGTAACCATGTCAAATTCATATGGCAATATCTTAACAATTTAGCATTTTTGAATGATACACTTTTTAAGGTTTTATGTCTTTTCATGTCCAATTTTCATCTGAATGACAATTAAGATCATTGAAAGATTTTAATTCAAAAAAGGTTACGGACACTACATACAGTAAAAAGGCATGAAATTGTATTCAGCAAATGTGTTTCTTTTTATCTGATAAAAATACATGTGTGTAAATGTATATTTACATAAACAAGGCAGGATCGAGAGATAACAAGCATTAAGTATTATGGAAAACGGTGTTATATGATCGTATCTGAAAATTCACTTTTTTTTTACCTAGGTGAGTTTTTAGCACCAACACCATGTTTTGGCCGTATGCACACTAAAATCTCAAAATAAATTCAAGACTTTACTTTAAAATTCTAAGGGAAGCAATTAGCACATTGATTTAAAAAGTACAGTATTTCTCAAGAAACAAAAAGCATCATGGTGGTTTATTGGTTAGCACTGTCGGCTCAAAGCTCCAGGGTTCAAATCTCAGTCCTGTGTGCATAGAATAAGCATGTTCCCCCTGTGCTTGGTGGGTTTCCTCCAGGTTTCTCCTCTAGGCTCCGGAGACATGCACAGTAGGTTGATTGGCGTTTCCAAATTGGCTGTAGTGAGTCTGTGCCTGCAATGCATTTGGCACCACATTTATGGCGTTCCATGACTTGTGCCCTCTAGGCCCACTGCAACCATACACAAGATAACTTGTGTAACTTTATTTTTATACATAATGTGGGGGTGGATTTTTTAAATTTTTTATTTTAAGTGGAATAAAACCAGACAGCATGGTGGCTTAGTGGTTAGCATTGTCACCTTGCACATTCAGGGTCCGGGTTCGATTCCCACCTGTGTGTGTGTATGTATGTGTGTTTACATGTTCTTCCCATGCTTGGTGGGTTTCCTCCGGGGGACTCCAGTTTCATCCCCCAATCCGAAGACATGCAGATTAGGGTAATTGGCAAAAGATTTTTCAAAGATCAAAGATTTTTGATTTGGATGAATCCGAGGCTATCCCAGTGGACACTCAAACTGGAAAGTGTCCAGTGTCTTTTGTCCCAGTACAGGAGACGCGGTCTCCGTGGAGCCTACACAATATAAAGTCGAATCAAATCGTATCAAATGTTCGTCAGATCGAGGCCGAGTTTAGATTTTAAGAGTTAGCGAGGCTCAGGCTGCAAACAATGGGAAAAATTGAGACACCTCTGTAGCTGATTGCAGAAGATTGTGTGTGTGTGTTTGAGTGTGTGTTTGTGTGTGTGTGTGCTTCTACAGTATATCACATCTCCGGCAGGAAATATGCAATGTCAGCTTGTGTAGTCGGTCATAAATGAGATTAACATCAACTAATTAATTGCATTTCCCCGAAACAGAAACGACATAAGGGTGGTTTATCTCAAACTGGCAACCGCAATGAGATTCAAAGAGAAAAGTGTTTAGATAGAGAAAGATAGACTGAATGTTTAGGAGGGAAATGCATAAGTGTGTGTGTTAGGGGGGGAGTGGAGTGAGTGGTCTATGTATCAGATTATTATTGCACACATATTGAAGTGTGTGTGTGTGTGTGTGTGTGTGTGGGAGTGAGTTGAGGTAGTGCAGGGTACAATAGGAGGAGGAGGAGGAAGAGGGGAGTTGGATTTGCTTTGGCCGTTTGATGAGTGCGTTTGGATTCAGATGAGAGAGTGTAGCGCTGGATTGAGCGTTTTTACAGGGATTCCTGCGCCAAATCCTGGAGCAAGAGAGAAAATAAGAGAGGGAGCGAGAATGGAGGGACACGGAATGAGAGAGGGAGAATGGGATGACGAGGGACGACACGAGAAAATGATGGAGAGATGGGAGAGAGAGAAAGAAAAGGAGGTAGAAGGAGAGAGAATGAGAGGTGGAGAGAGAGTAAGAATGAGGACAGTGAGAGGGGGAGAGAGAATGAGAGAAAACGGAGAGACAGAGCGAGAGAATTGGAAAATGGACAGAGTGAAAATGAGAGGGGGAGAGAGAGAGAGTGGGGGACGACATGAGTGTGATGGAGAGGGAGGGAGAAAATGGAAAAGGATAAAGAGGAAGGAGAGAGAGAGAAAAAGAGATGGAGATGGTGAGATACCTGGAGAGAAATGGAGAGTGGAGAATGAGAATGAGGGAGAGAACAATGATAAAGAAAGAATGAGAAAATCGACAGAGCGGAAAACAGGAAGAGTGAAATAGTTAGGGAGAGAGTTTGAGAGTGACGGAGAAAAAAAAACACGACAGAAGAGAGAGAGACTGAGAATGAATGAATAAATGATTGATCATGCAAGAAGGAAAACAGAGGGATAGAGATAGAGAGAATGTGAGCTTGAGATCAAGAGAAAGAGATAAGGAATGAGATAAAAAAGAGAGAGAGAGAGAGGGAAAAGAAAAGGAGAAAGAAGGGGAGAGAATGTGAGAAGTGGAGAGAGGAAAAGTAATGGAGAGACAGTAAGAATATGCGAAAAAGAATGAGACAAGGAGAGGGCGAGGAAGAATGAGTGAGACAATGGAGAGAGAATGACAGGGTAAGAGAGAAAGTAAAAAGAATGGGAAATGGACAGAGTGAAATGAGAGAGAGAGAGAGAGAGAGAGAGAGAGGGAAAGGGGGTACAAAATGATTAATGAAATGACTGTTAGAGAGAGATGAGAGAGAAGAAGAATAGGGGGAAGAAAATGCAAAACGATAAAGGGCAGAGAGAGAATGAGATGAGAAAAAGAGATGGAGATGGTCAGATGATTGGAGAGAAATGGACGGAGAATAAGAATGAGAGAACGATAGAGACGACAGTGATAAAGAAAAGAAGGAGAGAATGGAATAGAGAGAGAAAGACTGAGAAAATCCACTGAGTGGAAAACAGGGAGAGCGAAATAGTTAGAAGAGGGAGAGATATTGAGAGTGAGAGAGAGAGAAAACGAGACAGAAGTGAGAAAGAACGAGAACGAATGAATAAGAGAACAAACGAGAAAGAAAACAGAGGAAAAGACAGAGGGATAGAGATATACTGTAAATGTGAGATTTAGAGACAGAGAAGGAAGAAATGAGATTAGAGGGGAAAGAAAGAGAGTGGCTGAGATAAAAGAGAGAAAAAGAAAGAGGAGAAAGAGTGCGAGAGGGAGAAACACAGAGATGAAGGAGAATGACGAATAGAAAAAATAAGCTTTAAAGAATGCTGTTATGAACCTGGAGCGCTTTAGGACTCCTCGGACAACCAGAAGCCAAAGTTCAATAACTGTAATGAGATCCTGATAATGAAGTGACATACAGCTTTAATACTACACATAACACATCAATCACTCCATCCACAATCACACACACACACACACTGCTACAGTATTTTGCTGAGATTTTCAACTAAGAGAAAAAGAACCTTTTGCCACGGCAGGGATGAACCCAGATGAGACCCCCCCCTCCCCCCCTCCACACCGAGCTTAATTATGCTTGTCTTGGTCTTAATTGGCTTTTCATGCTTTTGTGACGTGGCACACTTTTCAAATTTCCTTTCACTGTGACCGGAATAATGCTTCACGCACCACAGGTTGGGTTTCCACTTCAACATATTCATCACGTCTCATTGTTGTCTCGTCCTTCAGGAAATGAGCGCCGCATTATGATCCTCTACAAAAGAACTTTAAAACACAATTATACCTATCAGGTGAAACAAAAAGACCTTCTGGAGGAGAACAACTGGATGACAAAAGACCACACCCGGTATGAATTATGAGCCTTCACACAAGGGCATGCACACTTACTCGACGGGTTGCGTGTAATTGGTTAGATGTTATTTAGCTTTTGTGTTTGTGGGATCGTTATTAGGAGGCATGAGGACAGTAATGTTGGCCTGGACGCTTCATTAGGTACTGTACACTTTGCTAGTGCTGGGTTGGACCCCATTTTGCCTTCAGACTTCCTCAGATCTACATGGAATTGATTCACCAAGGTGAGACATTCCTCATAGAGTTTGGTCCCATATTAACATTAATAGCATCATGTAATTTCTGCAGATTGCGCGGTTGCACATCCATGATATGAATCTCCCACCACATCCCAAAGGTACTCCATTGTTTCAAGATCCGGTTGGAACAATGGTGGACGCCATTTGAGTACAGTGACCTTATTGAGATGTTCAAGAAAACTGTTTGAGATGAGTTTATCTTTACCACATGGTACGTGTTATTCTGTAACGTGTCATAAAGAGATGGACATGCAATACTCAGGCAGGCTGTGGCAATTAAACCCTGCTCAGTTGGAACTAATGGCCCAAAGTGTGGCAAGAAAACATCACCATACCATGATACCACCACCACCCTGAACCACTGATACAAGGCAGGATGTTGTTTATGCAAAATCAAAGCTATTTTTAAAAACCATTATACAAAATCAGACAACACTATTATCGACACAAAATAACATATTTACATAGAAACCATATATAATCATAAACATATATAATCCATAGAAACAGAATTGTCCCAGGTGGAGTTATAGCGTTTTGCGAAATTACCCACAATTACGCAACAATTTTCACGTTAATTTTAGCATTTGTGCTTGTTAACACCCTGGTGACTCAAAGAGACAATGCACAAAATATTTTTAACATCTGGTAATCCTTGCTACTTTTGAAGAATTATTCATTTTTATCATTTCTGTCAAATTGGAGTTATCTCATTTTGCTGTCAAACTGTCCATGTAAAGTCAAATCAGTCGGCTATTACTCCTATTGGTATGCAAACTTGAACCATCCACATGCTGTATAACCCTTAAACATGTTGCACAACGCCCAGATCTGTTGATTGCCCTAGAAAACCTACGATTGGTCAATAGTATTGGCACAGTAATGAAACTGCAACCTCACCTCAATTGCTACAGTACTGTATATTGCTTCCCTGGTTTGATCCTGTGTGATCCTGCTCTGCTTACTTTCCGAGTTTGTCTTGCGTTTCACAAGTTCTCCCAGTGCTTATACAGTACCACCTTATAAATATTTGCTAGCCCTCGCAGGATCATCGTTTATCCTTGACCATTGTTAGCTCATTTACCTGGTGTATCTGCAGCTGGGCCAATATAATGGTCGTTTTTTTACATTTTTTATCTAGACTGGTTTAAAATTAGTTTAGGCAGAGACACGTGCTGGGAGCAAATGAAACAAATGGGTTTGCGGTTTATTTCCCAGAAGTAATGCACAGTTTGTCGTCCATTTCTTCTGCCAGACTTGGCATTCTGTATCCACTGTATGTTTGTGCAACGAAGACATCATTTCCCCAATGCGCTGTACAATTTCAGCCTGTTTGTGTACATTAGCCTGTATGTGCTCCTGTTAATGGGACAATCCCAAGGTCCTCTAGTGGATACATTAACCGCATCTGGGTGTCAATGAAAGTCAGATAATAACGACTAATAGATAATATCATGTGCTGTAATGAGTTCTTGACTCGTCGCCCCACAAGCCATATGCCTTGGAACTCATTTTCGTGATAGCAATACAGCCTTTTGGATAAATCCAGAGCTATGGCACAACCGTGCCAAGACAGGAACTGGTACCAAGAAAGGAATCAAAAACGAGATTGGAACATTCCTATTGTTTATTAATGTGCGAGAGAAGCAGCTGGGCTTCTAACACCCAGGCTGTTGTAGGCAGTATGGGATTTGAGGACCTGCAGTTAACTACAGATTATATTCCCTAAAGGGCTCAGTGCTGCACAGTGCGCTGTAGCTACCCTTCTGCTCTCCAGTCTCTCTCTCTCTCTCTCTCTCTCTCTCTCAGAAGGTGGTTGGCCGTGTATGAGAAGCAGTGCTGCGTGGCACAGGCCGTGTTGGATCTCCCTCTGGAACTGGGTGTTGGCGAAAACCAGTGGAAGACAGACCACAGGCATGTGTGTGTGTGTGTGTGTGTGTGTGTGTATGGAGGGAGAGAGGAAGAATAGCATCTGCTGAAAAAGCCGAAGCTTCCAAACTCATTCAGTTTTCCTCTCCAACTCCATTTGAGATCCATTTGGACACAAGAGCAAGGTGGCCCAGACCCACACCGTCCACTATATCACACACTCGCACTGCTGTTTCCTTCACGTCTCCCGAACACCTGTCTTTAATGTGTGTGTGTCCGCTTGATGTATGAGCGCAGTAACACTCTAGGTACATTCTGTAACTGAGAACAAATGTGAAGCAGACTGTGTGTAAGTGGGAAAAAGCCATACGGGTGTGTGTTCTATTTCAGGACGAGAGTGTTTACCACCAGAGCTGTTATAGCGGCGCCCGGGCCTGCTCGCTCGGCTCTGAGATGCGCTCAGGAAAAAAAGCTGAAAAACTCTCATCCAGACGCCGCTGAGACATGCCAAGACCTGGCACAGATGACACGCAGCAAAGCCTGTTTTTTTTCCCCGCATCGCTCTGTCTCTTCATCCCCCCTCTGCCGCACTCGCTCACTTCGCTAGCTTTCCATCACTCGTTTCTTTGTCTCAACTCATTTCTCTCACTCTCCTCCATTGTTTCGTTTCCCTCTTTATTGCTTTGTTTACTCTTTGTGTCCGTGTCGCTTTATTCCTTCCACGAATCTCTTTAGCTGTGTCTCACTTTGCACATATTTATGCGTGGGTCTAAATGGAGACAATTACTGTCTAATGTATTGACACTGAACGAGTATAACAGAATAAAGGGAATTTCATGATGTACTTTGTAGAGATGATTCCTCACGCGGGACACCAGATTGTTGAAGGCTGAATAAGCTGTCTCACGATCCATAATCTAAATAGTTTGGATACGGAATAGAAATTAATCCTTAAATTCATAATCAATGAACGCTTTCATGAATGAGCTCTGGCTGGATGTAGAACAGCCTCCGAATGGAAAGAGCAGACACCGGACGGTGGAGCAGTTGTCCTGGGTCACCTGTAACCTCGTCATGGGCAGCACCTTATGTCAGGGTTTTCTCCTTGGTTTCTTTTGGAGGAGACTCTTATTTTGTCTGTCTGTTTTCATGTTGCTTGTTTAGTTCACCTTAAAGGTCCCCAATTTTACCATTTCTTTAAGGTTCTCTAAGAGGTCCTCCAATGTCCGAGCTGAAATACTACTCAGATAATGCATTCTCAATACCACAAACTTCCTCTGTTTCACTCCTCCTCCAAACACACCATTTCAGTGTCTATGGAAGTGAGGTACTGCTGAGCCACGCACCATCAGAGAACGGCGGAGCCGAGCAGCAAGTAGGGGGAGGGGCTCTTCTTATATGAGGTCACATTAGGGGGAAATTCAATTAGCATGTTTAAAAAAAAAACACAGACCTTTTTGAATTTCTAAACATGACCAAAAGTAAATTTAACATTAAAAATGCGCCGTTTAAGCTTTGTGTCTTTTTCAGATTTGGGTTGTTTCATGTCGCTACGTTAACGAGACATTAGGTCTCAATCTTCTTCCGTTTTTCTAGTTTTATGGTCAAGCTCAATGCTAATAGCACACATTTTTATGCTTACTGCTTTAGTTTGTAATCCTAGTTCTTGTGTTTAGTTTTTGTGAATATATATTATAATAAAGATTTCCATCCCACCTCATCTCCATTGTTTTATTTGTTCGATTTATTCCACCTTTAAATGTATTTGTTATATATTTTATTATATTGTTTGTTTTTTCCATTGATGATTAAAAGTTTTATTCCTAATTGATTTTATCTATTTATTAATAGCAAATTTTGTTAATTTTGCAATATAGAGTAACATTATTCTCATCTCTCTTATGATCATTTGTAATTAGTGCAATAAGAACGAATACGATTGTGCATGCTTAAAACTAATGATTTCGATATATTTTTAAAATTTATTCTTATAATTCTTGAAATCGATTATTTAATGACCTTTACACCCCGCCATTTCCCAAAAGAGTAAATTCAGAGTAAGCAGTGGGCACTTTTTCGCACTAATTTATCCCATAATGCACCACAGAATGAGAATTGCTTGTAGCAGATGGTTACTGATGTCGCCTTCTGTCTCCGTTTCCGAACTGTAACATTATGTTGTACGTTATGAAAATGTGTGTTCCTTTTAGTTAACGACACAGAAGGAATTTTTGTTTGTAAAAAAAAAAAAGAAAAAAAAAACATTAATGCTGCAGTGTTGTAGTGGTGACCTTAATTTTGAAGTGTTACAAATGTCGGGACAAGACGGGTATTTGTTTGTATGAAATGAGAACGTTGATTACATGACGTTGCGATAACATTGAATGAACGACCCTAACATGCTGTTGCAAATACGACCTCAATACATATACTGTATATATTGTTGATTTAGGGTATAGACTGGATACACCCTTACACACGCCCAATCATATACTAAGGGTCGATTTGGAATCACCATTCAACCTACACCTCATGTGGACTATAAAAGGAAACCAGAGTACCTCAAGAAAATCCACCAGAGAACATGCAAGCGAGATTCAAACCCCCAACCCTGGACAGCGCTGACCTCTAAGCCAGTGGTTCTTAACTCCGGGTCCTGGAGGACCACCAACCCTGCACCCAGAGCACCTGCTGTAACTAATCAGCTAATTAAAAACCTTTTCTGAATTAAAGTGGGTGCAATAGAGCGAGGAATAGACTAAAATATGCAGGGCAGGTGATCCTCCAGGACCAGGGTTGAGGACCAGTGATCTAAGCCGCCGTGCTACCTTTAATCAGGTCCATTTAAACAAAATGCGGAATATTTCGAAAGCTAGTGAGAGATGTGTAGTGTGATGAATGGATACGGCTAGTGTGTGCCTGGGGATGGCTGAAGTGGAGGAACTTGGGAGGAACTGACTTGTTGTCATCTTCGTTTTTTTGTGAGCTTAAGTTTTTATCAGCACACATACACACACACACACACACGCACACACACAAGAAACTTTTGTAAAAGAGATGAGCTGGAGAGAGGTGGAGATTTTGAGCTGGCTCTAGCCACTGAAATATTAATAAATGTGGTCCATTATAAGGCAAACAAAAACGATATTACAGGATACAGGATTTTTTTCAAACATTACTGGAACGTCTATCTTTTATTAAAGAGCAACCTTCTTAGAACTCACAAGACACTTTACTGAAAGCTCTGATGCTATTTTTTTCTGATCGCTAACAACGATCAAGTGGATGATTTTGTCATAACATTTCCATATCAAATTCAGGTTGGGTTCTTTTTTTCGTTGTTGTGGGTGGTGTTATTTTTATTTTTTTTATGTGTGAATCCGAAGTCTGCTGAGTGACTCCAGATGTGCGAGGGAAAGTTTGCGAGTGTCAGGGTGATTCAGGTTGTAAAAAGCTGGCCATCGCATTTTTTTCTTTCGCAGGCGTAAACCGCAGACCTGAAGCACATTATAGTTATTAAAGTACAGATCAGCTAGATTGGGTGATTTCAGTTTGAGAAGAAACTTCGGGACTTGTCTATGTCTCTGATGGACTTCTTAGAAACTTGATTTTGTATACAGTGAATGGTTTCAGCTTGTAATTGGGTACATAATGGAAAAGTCAAAGAAAAAAAGCGCGCGGGGTGGGGGGGGGGCATTATACTGTACAGTACGATACAGGGGTATTCCCATCAAAAGAAAATCTTTCATACCTTTAGTTAGACATAATTGTAAAGGAAAAACATTAAAGCGCTTAACGACCCCTCATTTATCTACGTACAGTATAAGGGTGTATTTACTTTTGTATGTTTACCTCCAGCCACTCTGTACTTAACCTTTTTCAGCTAATTTTAGGTCAAAAAGGAATTCTAAAATAAGCAGCAATTACAATCTGATGTAAACAAGCCAGAATCGAATCCGTGAGCCGGTTTCTGAGGTCATGGACCAGTTTTTTCTTTTCTTTTCTTTTTTTTTTTTGACTCACGTATCAGACTCCTGGCTCCGTTTCAAACGTATAAGTAAAAATAGGACGCGACCACAAGCAGTATGCAATTTCTCCAGTTTTAGCCTAATGATATTCTTAGACTCCGCTTTCAACGAGCATGAGGATATGTTTTCCATGGAGACCTCAAAACCGTTCTGGACGTCGCTCTGGATTAAGGAGACTCCCAAAAGAACGTAGACGTACAAATGGTGTGTGTCGAAATAGAAAACCGAATCAGTTGTACGCCAAGCGATAGCGATAGCAGGTTGGTGTGTTATTACAGATTCATGAAGACGTGCTAAATCAACACTGAGTTAGACTTTCAGCCTTTATGTCACACGTTTGTATAAAAACGACTTTACATTAGGGATTGTTTAACTGAGATCATTGTATATGTTAACAAACCACGAACACCACACTCACTCATATACCCATCATCTATACTGCTTTATCCTGTATACAGGGTGGTGGAGGGCTATGAGCCTATTCCAGGAGACTGAAGGAACGAAGCACTTACGCTACACCCTTGACAAGGTGCCAATCCATTAAAGGGCATGCACATATACAGGATTGCAACACCAGTTAGCATGTCTTTGGACTGTGGGAGGAAACCCACCAAGCATGAGGTGCCCACTTCAGGCAGACAGACCCAAGGCGGGATTTGAACCCGGACTCTAGTGGTGCAAGGCGACAGTGCTAACCACTAAGCCACCGTGCAGCCCGAACACCATTAAAAAAGTAAAGCTCTTTCCATAGCCACAGCGCTGATCTCTGGCTCCACTGCCCTCAGCCAGACATTGGGTTATACCACAAGGCCATGTGTACAGGGATAGGGTAAGCAGACTTTATGCAGGCGTGTGTTCTAGTCCATTTGAGTTCTGTGTCATCTTGTGTAGTTTGTTGGGGAACTTTCTTTTATGTCATTGTGTACCTGTTGGATATGGTCGAAATGACATTTGAAGCTACTTTTTGTATCAGAAATCATCCTGAAGAGAACCAATCTAAGAACATCTATTCGAAATCCATCCTTCTGTAAATGTAAGAGTGTAAGGGATCAGGTAGTTTCCTTCATAACCCTTAAAACCCAAGCAACACACCATAGGCCAATGAAGCTAATATACAGTACAGGCCAAAAGTTTGGACACACCTTCACTCATTCAATGTGTTTTCTTTATTTTGGTAGATTCTCACTGAAGGCATCAAAACTATGAATGAACACATGTGGAGTTATGTACTTAACAACAAAAGGTGAAATA
>JAQMYK010000039.1:5443993-5459040 GCA_030014345.1 Clarias buthupogon | reverse complement strand
ACTGGACGGGGTGCCAATCCATCGCAGGGCGCACACACACACACACACACACACACACACACACAGACTCATATGCATATTCACACATGACAGCCAATTAGCCTAATCTGCATGCTTTTGCATGAGTGTGGGAGGAAACCGGAGTACTCGGAGGAAACCCAGCAAGCACAGGGAGAACCTGCAAACTCCATGCACACGAACCCGGGGTGCGAATCGAACCCTCGACCAAGGTGGTGTAAGGTGAGAGTGCTCAGTCACCACCTTACAATTATTATTTTTATATTATATGTCGTTTTAGTTGTAAGAAGCATGACCATAAGTGTAATATTGTACACACACATACATAATGCAAACCTGCAAACATTAGGATTATTTATAATACAGTAGTATATATATATCATTTCATTTTATATATTTGTTTGTTTTGCATGTAAGAAGTATGACCATAGTTTTTTTTTATATTACACACACACACACACACACACACACACAGCGTTCATCATCTAACATCTGGGTTGGTAGAAAAATACTAGCTGAAGGGCGGGCTTAAACCATGGCCAGTGTGGGGGTGTTTTTTCTCAATGGGAATCTTCTTAAAAACGTGTGATTGTACAAATTATCTGAGAGTTGATGCTATAAACAATAAATAGTCTCATATCTAAACGGAATGAGTCAAACATATTAATGAACAATCCTGTGTAGCTGATATTTAGCGCGTCAGAAGAAAAGCGTCTCCCCTGCTGAGGAGTTGGTTCGGTCCATTTAAAGGGCCAGCAGCCGCCGACCCCGGGCTCGTAGAAAGAAAGCGGCACGGTTTTCTCGGGGTGATGAGATCTGCGGCGCGGTGAGAACCCTGAGCTCTGGTTTGGGTGTCCTTTTTTTTTTGGTTTTATTCTTTCGCACGGACACTAAAGGAGAAAGGCGCGATTTAAGATAAGATTTTTAAACACAGGGGGAAAAAAAAGCGCGGTCTATCCCGGATTGTGGTGGTGTTGTTTTCTTTTTTCTTTTTTTTTCTCTCGGAGAGGAGCTCTGGATCTAACTGTTGCACTTTGAACACAGGTAGGTGCGCGCGAGCCTGGAAAAGCACACACATTTATATATACACAGACACGCGCGCTGAGCGCTGCTGCTCGTGCCTCTTTTTGTGCTTCTTCTTCTTCTTCTTTTTTAAAATTTTTATTTATTCTTGATTTCTTTAATCTTTTGCACTCTGTGATGCTGTTGTGCATGGCTGCCTGCTCCGGATCCTTCTCACACACACACACACACAGCCTCGGCATGCTTGTGCATTCGTGGTGCATGGAGAAAAAAAAAATATGAATACGCTTGTGCACGGATGCTTAAACCGGGGCGCGTGCGTGCGCGCGGAACAAAGGAGGCGATAAAATCCACGCTCGTGCATTTCTCTCTTTTATTCTTTAATGCATATCCCAGGCACAACCTGGCACAGCACATTGTATGGGTGCATGGGTGTTTTTCTCTCTTTCTTTCCAATCCACACACACACATTAATATTGCATTAGCCTGATTCATTTCAAGCCTTGCTATTATTTTATTTTACACCCCTTGTTCCACCTCCTCCACCTCCCTTGTATGCAAACTTGTGTTTTCATTTAAAATCCCCCCATTTTGTGCGTCTTCGTTTGATTTAATTTAATTAGATGCAGCATCTGAAGCCGTGACGCTCGTCTAACCAATTAACCACACTAAAGGCTGCTGTGCTGCGTGCACTGTTCCCCGGTCTGATCCTGTTCCCCCTGCCTGCTCCTCATCCTCACCTTCTCATCCTTCCAGATCACATCTGTATGACCTCATGGCACGTGATGATATTGTTTATGCTTGCTTGAAAGTAATTCCCATATGCAGTATACATTGTGTGTGTGTGTGTGTGTGTATATATATATATATATATATATATATATATGAAGTAGTCAGTCTTTATGCACTGGTGTCTTTTTATTTTATTTTATTGACACTAGGGTTGTGCTTTCAATCTGGTGAATGAAATATAAATCTGTGTGTAGTGGTTAGCACTGCCGCCTTGCAACCTCCAGGGTCCGGGTTCGATTCCCGTCTCGGGGTCTGCGTGCATCGAGTTTGCATGTTCTCCTCGTACTACGGTTTCCTCCCGCAGTCGAAAGACATGCAGATTAGGCTAATTGCTCTGTATTGTGTGAATGAGCATGTGTGTGTGTGTGTGTGTGTGCCCTGAGATGAATTGGCACCCTTTAGCACTTAGGCACTCAGGATACACCCTGTTAAAGTCATCTCGGGCACAATGATTCTAGTGATGTATTCTAACATCTGTATACACAAAACAATGGCTTGTAATCAACATCAAAACGAGATGCTAGTAACTTGTGGTGTACCCAAAGTGCCTCGTGCACTACGTCTCCTGTGCAAGGATTCAGGCCCCCTGAGCGACCCTGTATACAGGATAAAATGTATAGACGATAAACCGAGGGTGGATGCGTCACAAAGAATATATATATAGCGGTATATTCTTTGTGACGCATCCATCCTCGGTTTATCCTGGGTCAGGGTGAGTAAGTGAGTGATATCTATATATAAGCGTGGTGGAGAATGGATCTTGAGCTCACGTTCTCGTGCAGAGCTTGTTATTATGGCACACACATGCATATGTGCAAAATGATATTTATTAGCATAATACAGGGTTTGTTTGTTTTTTGCTCATCGTCAATGTTTTTGAGGCTAATCGGGTCAGAATTCAGGTTTCCTTGTGACATTTCTATCCTTAGTTTATCCTGGGTTTGGGACCGGCACTCGGGGTGAAGTGGCCGCCGTCTGTTCGATGAGTGAGACTTGAACCTGGGCCACGTGTTTGCCACTAACCCACTATCAAGAACCTTAAATTGTTATTTATATATTTTTCTATCTTGGAAAGACGTGTCGCTGATATGCATGTGGTGTCGACTGATCACGGTTAATTTCATGTCACGTGAGAGATATTGATTACATCAACATCTGTTTTTTCAGATATACGATTGCATGATATAACGCTAGCGTCATTGTGAACCAGATGTCTTTAACACTATATAGATCATCATAGCACTCTGTATATTTGTAACAGTACGCATGACACAGTTAATAAGAGAACAAGTGAAGGTTTAGGATAAGACTTGGCCTTTGTGACATTTCTAGTTTTCCTTCATGAGATTTTCTTTTTCTTTCTAAGATGTACTGTATGTATGATGCCAAAATGCCGCTGTAAATAAAAAAATAATAGTTTATCGCACCGTTTGTTATAAATATAACATTAATTTAAAATAAGACAAGTGGACAATGTATTACTATTATTATTATTATTATTATTATTATTATTATTATTATTATTATTATTATAAGTAATGAGCATATCATATTGTGCATGACTGTGTATGTGACCAAATAAAATTTTAATTTGAGTGACGTTATTATAGGAAAATAATCGAGAATAAGGTTGCATGATTTGACGTGACCTGGTACCAAGACGTGCACCGTGCCGTATAGATACCGCTGATGATTTTCCAATAACAGCGTATCACGGAGTTGTTTATTCCGCTTACAATGCCGCAGCCTCCAAATAAAACATTTGCATCAGTCTGTGAACAACACGTCATACTTTTACTAGTTTATTAAACCTTTAATATAGTGGAATCTTTGTGTAACTAACCAGAGGTCATGTTTTCATTTACAGTAAACCAGTTATAATAAAGTTTACCAATCGTGACCAATCAGGTTCAAGCGTTCGACAATGCCGCGGTGTACCGCGCTGTAAAGCTTATTTAAATGTGACCAGCCGACCATTCACAAGCACTTCTGCTAACTAGCCTATTTGCTTGATAAAGGGCATGCGTGAATTGCTTGTGTGGCGGTGCCAATTCGAGTCAAATTAGCATGTCTACAGGCAGAATACAACACACACACAGAGTAGTATTGCGAAAGTATCGATGCTTTGTGTAACAGTACTCCTGTAATATCCACGCTGGATGAGATCTGCCAGGAGATCCCTGGTGACCTCAGGCTTCCTTTGTAAACGCTACAGCGTGCGTGTTAGTAAGGGGGCAGAGAGAAAGATTGTGTGTGTGTGTGTGTGTGTGTGTGTGTGCGCGTGTGTGTGTGTGTGTGTGTGGTTGTCTTGCACTATAAGGGTTTGCATTGAACCGCTATAGGAACCAGAGGAGATATTTGTTTGTTGTTGTTGTTGTTTTTTTTCTTCTTTCTTTTCTTTCCTTTGTTGCTGTATATGAAAGCAATTATGCAGTTAAATTGCAAGACTTTGATTACAAGATTGCAAATTATTATCCTCTTTAAAAAGATTTTCTTCTCCACAGAACAACAGGTTACGACCCAAGAGCATAAACGATGCCGTTTATCTGGAGTGTATAATAACATCATTGAGAGAAAACATTATATAAAGTTAATTATGTCAGAACAGATTTCCTGGTTCGGATGCCGGACACATCTGAGTAGTTTTGTCCTTGTGCATGCGAAGACGCGTCTTTAGATGGTGCCAGGGTTGCCATATCTGTGTAATATATATATATAAAAATCACCACACTACGGTAACTATTCAAACAATAAATATTGATTTCACATTCATATTCTTATTTTTTAAAAATGATTATTAGATGTAAAAAAAAAATAGCTTTAAGATTGACTTTATCAAATCACTGATGCAGAACTTGGAGTAATATTCACTTATCAGCCCTAACTTTAACACAGCAAGTAGACTGTAGACTATCAGTAAAAGGTGAGGAGGGGGATCATGAGAGCCCCAAGACCAGCTCGTCTGATTTAATCACATAGAAAAGTCGATGAAAGGCACCAGAACACCTAGCGAACCACAATCCTCTGCACACGGGGCCAAGCAAGCAAAGAGAGGAAGGCCTTACAATATAATCAAGCACCCATGGGATGCGCCAGACAAACAAGTCCGATCCAGGAACGTCCACCCCACAACCCACAGCACCCAAAAGGTTCTCGCTGCCAACATCCTGGTTCCGGACACTGAGAACAGGTGTGACACAAGGGTTACCCAAAACCTGTATGGTTATAATGCCAGTGTTTTCAATGTTATGGCTAATAATGTTCTAATGTACAGTAATAGGGTGTACCGGGGTATTTAGAGGCGTGTTGGTAGTTTGCATCATTCTTTCAATATTAACATTAGATATTCAGCTTTTTTATAATAAACATTAAAAATATTACTGATTCTTTAATATCAAATTCCTGATATTTAATGACCTAATGATTTGTTCTTATTCCAACCATATTAAGTTTTTATATTACATTTTCTTTTATATTAAGCCCAATTGCTGTAAAATTATTAACGGGCTTCGTCTGATGGTTTATATGTCGAGTTTAAATGCAGCACTACTGTTTAGCTGCAGTTTCTTAGCAAAACTAGATATATCCTGGTGCATACTGTGTATAGTAGAAATGCTTTGTAGTCTTATAATAATATATTTTTTAGCCGTATTGCCCAATTATAATTTCAGCTGGTCATGTTTTAATGTGTATTAATCTTATGTAGCTTATAATTAGAATTAGTGCTGAACTTCTAAGCCGAGACTAAAAAAGAGGTCTGTATTTCACTGGAAAAACCACAGACCTGGCGGTACAGCGTGGTTCAGGTTTTGGTTCTGGTTTTGGTCCAAGATCACAGTGTTTAGTCTGGGATTCAAATTTTTACTTTGTTTCAAATCATCTAGTCATCTAAAGTGATTTCGTTAGACATACAGTATATATGTACAGTATATGTATATATTTCATTTATTCAGTTTCTATACCGCTTATCCTGTACAAGGTTGTGGGGTTCCTGGAGCCTATCCCAAGAGACTTTGGGCACGAGACGAGTCCACACACACACACACACGCACTTTGGGCGATTTGGAAATGCCAGTTAAACTGATCTGCATGTTTTTGGACTGAGGGAGGAAACTGGTACCCGGAGGAAACCTACAATACCAAGCACACATACCCCAAGGCGGGAATCGAACCCTCTACTGTGGAGGTGCGAGGCGACAGTGCTAACCACTTTTTGTGCCTAAAATGTTCTATTCATTTTGTAGAACAAGAACAAGAATCCAATACAGTTTTTCCTGATTGTAAAGATAAAATCTCTATAAAGTACATCATTTGCATTATGTTGAAATAGAGCCACGTCACGTTGAGATCCACCAGTTCATCCGCTTCCGTTCCAATCATGTTTTAAAAAACACCAGATTTAATAAACCCGTGCAAACTGTAACTAAATAATATCTGAACTAAATTATTTTTACAGCCCAAGGTCATTTTTGCTGTCTGGAGGGAAAAAAAACAAAAAAAAACACCATGTGGGAGGGAAACCAATCTGACAGCATTGCAGGAAAAAAGCTAAATATTAAAGGCCAATAGTGAACATAAAGTCCTTTTGTCTAATATCTTTTTGTCAAACAATCGGCACCGTAATCCTGTACCTGTACTTTTTATTTATTATTATTTAAATTTTTTTTTTTATAGTCGCCTTCATTTGTCCATCAATGCACATTTCCTAGCAATTTTTTTCCTCTACATTTAGCTTATCTTATGTGTTAGTGGGCAAATAGACAGTCTTGAAATGAGTAAAAGAAAACAACTGGACAATTTCTATTTACAGTATTTATTTATTTTTTAAGCTCTCGACCCGTTGTAGGCAGCGAGGATTCTGCCGAGAGCAGCGCTAACACCAAGTCTGGCCTTTGAAATTGACGCGGTAGGTGAATCAGAGTTTTATGGTGGTGATGTATCGGTAACTTGCAAAAAAAAAAAAAAAAACACTGACTCATCTCTCTCAATCTTTTGTGCTAGCTCACTCGCTGAGTATGTGCATGCGTCACACCTTGACATCTTGTGCATATACTGTGAGATCTAACTCGGCTGGCGTCCCTGTTGCACATTGTATGTTAAACACCGTGTGACTGTTGGTACTGTGAGGACCTGAAACAGAAAGCGAGTAGTACCAGATCCGCATCAATTAACTGTTCGAGTGAGGTCGGAAGCTTTAATGGCTAGTAACGTACAGGTCGCGGTTAAATAGCTAACTAAAGTCGAGACGCAGCGGTTGTTTTCTTGGTTGTTGTGGATTCTGTGTTGGTTTTTTACGGCAATTGATTGACTTTTAAGTTTGATGACGTCCGTTTTTTATTTCCTTAAATGATTCTATCGCGCAAGTTCTGACTCGAACTTCAAATCCACGTCTTTTGCATCATTTTTGTATGAAATTGCTAATAATTGGCGGAAAACGTATTCTTAGCATGAATTTTGATTAAAATGTAACTAGGCTGAACTTCTATTTGTTTTTTGTTGTTGTGTGTGTTAGCATTACTAATAATCTAAGATTGTAGTATTTATACACTGCATTATTAATAATCAAACAGGATCGTAAATTATAAATATAGACACAGCTGAGCTGGAAACGTCTGCATTATTCATGCCGCATGCAAACAAATTTATTTGCTATCAAGTCGTGCATGTGAAGAGCGTTTACACTAAAGCATGTGATTCATTTAAAAAAAAATAAATCATATATTCATATCCAGCAGGAATGAATGTATAAGTTTGTGTTTGAAGAAGCCTTGCTAATTTGAGCTTTAGATTTATTGAATTTAAATATTATTAACGATTAGTTACACACCGGGTTATGCGTATTGCGCCGTCACGTTGACATTGCTTGTTCATCTCAGTTGCATAGATGAGTTTAGTAATCGTTTTGTGAAAGGTTTATTATTAATGACTTAAACGAAAGCCATCCAAAGCAAATCTGCAACAATGCGCACACCGGTCACATACCAATACCAATAAGACATCATTTTAGAAAAAGTGGGGACTTTTTCATGTTTAGATCTTCAAAAAGCCCCAGATGCTGGAAACAAAAGGCATCACACTATGATGTCAGTCTAGGTGGGTTTTGCAAACAACTCAAAATAACTGACTTCCTGCTGAGTTGAGCCCATGACTTGCAATGCGAAAGATGTTCGGCTCACATACGTGCAACTGTACAGTATATGAGCTAAGCCGCAAAATCTCGTGTGATCTCTCGTGTGACTCTCAGGCATCCTAGTGGCAGCAGATTCCAACCTGCCTGTCAATTGTCAGGAGGTTTTGAGCATGTTAAGACCCCAAAAAGGCCCAGATGGTGGAAAAAAAAATCCTTAGAAACAAAACAATAGGGCCTTTCACACACTATGATGACATAGGACTGATGTCCTAGTGCTCGAGCCTTAATAATAATTGTGTGTGTGTGTGTGTGTGTGTGTGTGTGTGTGTATATATATATAAAAATTTATATATTTATATATAAATATTGGTATCTGGTGCACTGCAGTGTTTTTTGTACATTACACCTGAGCTACGTCCGAGATTCGTTCGCATTAGTGATGCGCGGGTCGTCTGGTAACCCGCGGGTCGGGTTGGGGCGGGTAAAGAAATTGTCGCTTTATTTGCGGGGCGGGTTGGGGCGGGTCATTAAAAACAAAATTAAATAAAAAAATCCATGTATGTTGCGTGCAATTCGTGTAATGTTTCCAAGCACTTTCAGGCTGAAATAAAGGCTGTTGTAAAAATAGATACAGTGGTGTGAGGCGGGCTGGGGCGGGCCAAATAATTTCATAAAAGCAGGACCCGCGGGTTGGAAAAATACCCGATCCACGCATCACTAGTTTGCATCTATAAATGTTCATAGAGCCGCGGTCCGTTCGTATCCGTGGAGATTTGTAAGTCGGGGACGACCTGTTACTAGTTGGATTACTAACAGATGTGCTTGTAGAGATCTAGAATTTCTAGAATTGTGAATGATGCAAATTTAAGAACTCCTAATTAACTGCTAAATTAGTTTGGAGAATAAGAACAAACAAACCTGACCTGTAATGTTTATCGGTTGTCAGGGGCTCGTTGTTCTCTTATGTTAATACACCCAAAGGCCGCTCTCACTCTGTGGTCCTCATGATTTAATTGAAGTTAGCCAAGTGCTTACGTGCCACTTCCTTTTCCTTCATGTTTTTATTTTCAGAGTTCTGTTACAAACCTGCAAACTGCTGTTTTAGGAGACTTTCCGTAATCACACCGCGATCATTTTGACACATAATGCGATTGTAATTTAAATAGTGATTTAAGCAATAATGCACTTTGCGGCTCCAATATCTATTTCTCAAAATAAGATAAACATAAATTTTGTTTTGTAAAACAAACAAAAAATAATCTAAATGTAATCAAAATAATAAAATGATCAAAATAATAAAATATCAATTAATATTTGATTATATTAATATAATCTAAATAATATCAATAATATTATTGATATTATTAATTTAAATATTTCAATAATATTATTGATATAATATATTATAATATTCAATTATTATAATTATAACAAAGTATATAATTTTAATTATTATTCAATTATAATTATTCAATAATATTTCAATAATATCAATATCAATATAAAAATTATCAAAATAATAATAATCAAAATAATTAAAATAATCAAAATACTAAAAATAATCAAAACAAAATTTTGTATTGTAAAACAAACAAAAAAAAATAACCAAATACTTTTTATTATTGACTAGCTCATATTATTATGTGTAATAAATTTAAACTTTTTGAAATTCAATAATTGCACAGGTCCATATTGTGATTTCGATGTTTATGCGATTAATTATGCGGCACTAGTCTGTGCGCAGTTAAATAAGATGATTAATAAAAAATAGGAAATTAATATGTGGAGGTCAGGGTTGATACTGTGGCAGGAAACCCAAATTAATCAGTGGATTGTGTTGTTGGGGCTGTTGAAAGTAAACTTTAACTAAGGACGAATTGTGTATCTGGCTATCATTTATTATGAATCAATTAATCAGTTAAGCAAAATGTGTGAAATTTATGAACATTTTAAGGTACAGAAGATGTAGCCTTGAAGATATCACTAAACTGTAGGGTAGTTTTTAAACCCTGCTCAGTTTTGTTTTTTCCGAGCCGTGGTTTTCACCTTTTTACATTTTCCAATATCGAGGTTAAACTGCGCACTGCAGAACGTACACTGCTGTCACCCTTGACTACATTTGGCTATGTTATGAGAATCCGCTCGCTTCGGACCACACAGGATCCTAAGTGGATGGCACTCGAGTGAGCTCAGCGCCGCGTGCCCCCTCGACGTCCAGTAAATTACATGGCAACAATATGATCTCTTGGACCGAAATAGAAAGTGGCTTCGTTCAGTAAAATGCAAAGACCACAAATCACGGATCTGCAACTTTTTGCCTTTTATGGGGATGAACATTTTATTCACGGGTTTGGTATCACCGTTTTGTGGTCGTGCTCTAACGCACGGATTAGCTTCACGTCTTTAATTATCGTTTTGAGGACGTCTGGGTTGAATATTGAGAGCTTTTGTGAACTTTCTGAAAATGTAATCGTTATGCGGGGGAAAGAAAAAAAACAAGAACACGCATAAAGTCTGCTCGGCGATAGTGTGATTAATGAGGAACGAGTGATTAAGTCATTAGTGGACGGAGGATGAATCATGTCTTCGGTGGTGTCTGCTCGGCCGTATGGTTCTCTCTTGAATCAGCACGCGGTCCCGGTCCGAGGACGTGACCTCCCTGATTCTGGCTGCCGTTCACGCCGAGGTCGTTTAGTCGTCTAGACTCGACGGTGATGCCTCGTTCCTGTAGGGCCTCCATGTTATTCCAGGGTTGGAAGTCAGAACAGCAGCCCCTACTCTTGGTTTTGTCAGCCTTTCCATGATGGGATCAAACACGGCCTCATCCTGACAGCAAACTCTGAGTGGAGATGACATGTGGAGGCACTGGAGGTGGTGATCACTAAACAATAGCTACTGTCTCCGCTCACTCGCCCTGTCTCTCGTCTCTTAGTCACTCTGTCGCTGTCTGGTTCTCTCTCTCTCTCTTTTTCTAGAACTTTCCCAGCCTCCCTCTCACCCTCGTTCTTTCTCACCCTCCCTGCTTTACTCTTTCCATACTGGAAGATAGATCAGTCTTCGCTCATATCTTTAATGAGATCTTTTGTTTTGCCTTGCCGCAGACAGGTGGATTCTTCTTTCGCTTCCAAAATATATGGCAGGAAAAGGTTATGCGGCTGAGCCCCGCACATGCTGATGGAAGCGATAAGGACGGGGTAAAGACATAACCTGCTTTGCTCGATCATGACGTAGGCGTCAGATGATTGTGTGTTCATTGTGTAGAAGTTGGGGGGAAAAGGTAGTATTTATTTAAAAAAAAAACATTTTGTCAGTCTTTTTTGTCTAATTATTGGTTCTCAGTTTGTGATCAAGGCAGATGGTTGTCAGTGGTGGAATGCAGGACCATGGATGAAATGTTTTTATATACATTGATTAATTTGCTAATATTCATCATCATGCAGACTGAACATAATGATGTCATACAGTGACAAAAACTGTACAGTTCTCCACATTTTTGTCGTTAGTATTGCAATGTGAAATGTAGCGTGTTCCAGTATTAAGGCTGAACTTTTTAACCTTGCTGGCTATATGGCAAAAAATATATCACGATATACAATATATTGTTTTGATAAAGTGGCAATTAGGGGTTCGGTACGTCCAGTGATTTTTATCTTGGTAGTGAAGGGTGGGGAAAAAATATAGAAATTTGATGCATTACTACACAAAAAGTCACAACTTTAGGAGTGCAACAAATAATTGTCAAAAACGGTAACCAATCAAATTGCTTACGATGAATCCTTCGAGCTAACTCTGTATGCATGTGGAGTAAACAAGTAATGTGATGGCAAAACTTTCACGATCAAAAACCTTCAAAATGTAGAAGCATTTCACTTTTAACTCCGCCAAAAAAAAAAAAAGTGCTTGGATCAAGAAAAAAAAGACTGTGGTGGAAGGGGTGTGGTCTAAGGCTGCTTTAGGTGTGTTCCCACATGACTCTCGATCCTGTCACAAAGTGTGGCGCCTCACCATGAGAAGAATGCTACTTTAACATGTAATTATTTAACATAATTATTTATTTTAATCATGAAATAAAATCATTTAGTCACAATATTCCACTGTATTTCTTATTATAATTTATTTACTGTCAAAAAAAAAAATCTAACCTACGTTCATTTGTGTTCGTGTACGCGAGGCGCCGGACAAACGAGTGTCTATGTAGGCGCGCAAATTTTTGAAAAACATGTGACTTGAGGCTGAACTCTAATTGGATTTTTTCAAATCATCCTTGAACCCTCCCACTTTTGTTCGTAGCGAATCGATATTGTTTTTAAATATTTGGGCTCACGTGATTGGACCATTCTCAACGAGTCTTACTAACGGTCAGCTGATTGTTAGTTAATGTATTGAATAGTGATTGACGTGAAAGCCAGCTAAATATGAGAGAAAATTCTGTAATTTCTTTGCTAAAATCGGGGCTTTTCCAGCACTTCTTAAGGCAAGCTGAGCTGGCTGACTGGATGCGATGTGAGTCGTGCCTTCATTTTATACTAGTAGTAATGATGCTTACTCACCTGTTTACAGGCTATTTACAGGCGATTATTAAACGTTTCATTTTGTTTGCTCCCACCCAAAAAGTTTTTGCACCAGCCGCCAATGGTTTTGATGGAGGTAATCAAGCTAAACGAGGTGGTGGTGACTTTCGACTATCTATTTCTTGTTCCGTGTGATGGATGTGCAATCTTGACTTTAAAAGTGTATGAGCAGTTTTACATTATTGCCCCGGGATCATTTCTGAAAACACTTGACCGTGAAGTCTGGTTCATTTTGATCAGTGAGAACACAATCGATCCACGCTCGGGAACTGATATGCAGCCGTTTTCGAGAACGATGTGGCGTTCTCCGGCGCGGACCGAATCAGATATGGAAGCCAGTCGTACCTGAGACCGGAAGTAGATCGGTGGTCATATGCGACATCATCAGCACCGTCTGTCTCCTCTAAGATCATCCTAATACAGCAGGAAGGCATGCGAAAGCGTTGGTCATGACATTTTTTTTTTCCTGAAATATCAATAATATCATGCTCGTGTGAAGGTTGACGTTCTTGTTTTCTTCTTCAATTACAGTACGTTTAATGGTGGCTCAATGTGCACAAAAATATTTTTCTCTCTTCACTGCCATTTACAAGGAATGTTTTACTGTTTCCTGTTTCTCCTTCCACTCCTACCTCAACTCATTACCTCATTACCTCAAAGTATTGAAATGTCATGTTGTCGCTCGTTCGCACATTTGCAGGTGCACATTATGCTGTCTCTCTCTCTTTTTTTTTTTTTAGATAGTTTTCTGTTAATTTAAAAATGCCAATCTGTCTTGTCTCAGCTAGGCAGCTAATTAGGTTTCTTAATTAGCTAGTTAGTTTTGTTAATGTATGTCGTTAATTTAAGTTGTATGTAGCACCTCGGTCCTGGAGGAACGTTGTTCGGTTTCACTGTGTACTGAACTGTATATGGTTGAAATGACCATAAAAGCCGACTTCATACCGCCACCTGCTGTATCGGAGAGTCTGAAAACGCGAGCGTACCCGTGAACGGAGAGCCAGAATAATGTTGACGCTGGAGTGGGGCGTCTTGTGCATGGTACAAATAAATCGTACCTAATGTGAAAACACTCGGTTGTCTTGTATCGTTTTTATGTCCCAGTGCTTGTGGAGTAGACGGACCGTGATGAAGTGGTGATGGAGATGACATAATGAGTGAATAAATGTAATAAACGCTGCATTGTTTTGCTGGATAATAATAATAATAATAATAATAAAAAGAGAAACAAAAGAGGTTAAATGAGCCTTGAACCGAATCACACGGAAGTGAATCTAATTCACAAATTTACACGTCAGATTGCGAAACAGGCCTGCAGTTCCTCCATCGTAGTTTCACTCAGTTCCTGTTGCTTGTTTGAGCAGTGACAGAGAGGGAGAGAGAGAGTGAAAGAGAAGGTCTGACCCCGGCCTCCTGCAGGATGACACCCAACACTAGGATAACAGAAAGAGGAAGCTATCCGAGAGCTCATAGTGATTTCTCTCGCTGGCCTCTCGTGACCCTTCTACTCGGCTGCGCACAGGACTATTGTTTTCTCCTGTCACCAGATCTGCGCAGATTTCTGACACGACTTTATTTGTCTCAGTATGAAGGCCTTGACCTGTTTTGAATCCTTGTTTTTTTTTTAAACAGCGCACCTCTTACCAAAAATAGTAACAGCGTCGTGTCGTGGCGTCGTGTCGCATCGCCAAAAGACACGGTGCATAACAATCGAACATGTTCGGTATCGACTGAGCAGGATTTTATTTTAGTTTTCACTTTTTTTCAGGTTAAGTGTGAAGGTGTTTGCATAGAAAGGAAATAGCCATGAGAGAAATATTGTGATTATATGGAGATAGTTCCGTGTTGTGCCAGGTGCCATCAATCTTGCAGCCGTGCGAACAGTGCTGAGTTTTCAACCCCGTCATGTCAGTCCACAGATACTGAAAGAGAGCTTTATGAAAATTGTACGCCTGTCAGTGGCGGCATCAATTTTACAGACGTTAGACATCGTGATACGGAGATGGCCCGCTGCAGAAGCAATGTGTTTTTTTTTTATTTTATTATTTTTTTTTTTAAACACATTCTCAGCTGTCCAGATTTCAATGAGGCATTTACAGGTGTATAAACATATCTTCTTTTTTTTCTTTTTCTTTTTTCTTTTTACACAGTAGAGATTGCTTTCATCATTAGCTTGAGGTTCCATGAATCTTAATCATCTGTTAATAACTAGAGAGAGAAAGAGAGACGGACTAGAAAAATGTTCATGCAGACAGAATGGAATAAACGGATGGAAGCTGAATGAGAGATTGAAATGTATCTTTGGCACGCTGGGTTTTTAAAAAATTATTTTTTTAATATAAGTATAAGGATTTTTTTTTATTTTTAGGACTTTTATTATGAAAAGAAAAACAAAAATTTCCAAACATTGGTATTTCAACTTAAAATGAAAAGTTACTCTCACAGCCGGAGGTCTAGAGGGAGCTGATTGGCCGAGCTCTCTCAGAGGGGAGGGATGAGAGGTACTTAGTGCT
>JAQMYK010000039.1:5423713-5434630 GCA_030014345.1 Clarias buthupogon | reverse complement strand
GACTTTTAACGAGTACAAGTACTTTAGAAAATGTGGTATCGAGGCCGATACCCGATACCGGTATCGGGACATCCCTAGTTTCAGATGACACATGCGTCCACATTAGAGTCAGTTACAGACGTATGTAATTATGAACACGTACAGTCATGACTTGCAAATCCGATCTAACCAAAAAAAAAAATCTGAATCGAACAGTAGGTAATGTGTAGGTAATGTGAACGTAGCCTTATTTATTTGTTAAATATATAATCCTAAATCATCTGCCAAATGCCTAAATGTAAATCATCCAGTACCAGTTGAAATTCAACTTTCGGTCATCAATCTATTGGCCCATCAGCATTAAATTGTCCTTAATTGGATTTTTAAATATCATTTAAATTTTTGTTTATCTTTAGTTTAAAGATTAAAGATTTACTGCATTTCCTTGGCTGTGTACATGTACTTTGCACAATGACAAAGTTGAATCTATAAAGAAAAAAAGTTTTTGTCTGTAAATTGGCCAGAATTCGCTCTTTCAAGTCAAGTCAAGTCGGCTTTTATTGTCATTCCAACCATATACAGTTCAGTACACAGTCAAACGAAACAACGTTCCTCCAGGACCGAGGTGCTACATACATGCAACAACATAAATTAACAACACACTTTACCGGGAGATTTACATTTTTAAGTTAACCTACAGTAAAAATTATCTATTTCTATACAAAAATGAGACAACAAAAGACAACAGACAACAAAGTGCACGTGAAATTTGCAAACAAGAGCTACAGAACAAAGTAACACGACAACAATGATATCTTCACGTTTTGTACATTGGAGGACCCGAAACCGCTCTCTGAAAATTCTTCTGTTAGTATGTTTGTCCAGCCAGGTTTTGTCACAGCATCACACGCTAGAATTTAATGAAACTTTTGTCCTTTTGTCTCTTATTTTCCTAAAGTTTAACCTGTACCATAATTTAAATGAAATAAAATGTCGAGTAGAAGGGAAGTTATGAGCAGTTACGTGCCGGGTTCTAAACCGCACGTTTTAACAGCGTACTGCGCATGCGTCAAACTGTGGACGCGTCTTAAATCAACCGCTGGAGAGAATTTAATAGACTTATTGCAGTAGCTAGAAATCTGCCTGTAGTTCAACCTGCACCATAAGTGACATGAAAACGTTCTGTAGAAGCGATTTTATGAACGGTTATTTGTTGGATTTAATAATCTACTTCAAAATAAGCTACTAATAAGCTCAATGTAAACAAACACCTGCACCAATAGATATTAATTAGAAAAGCTAAACTGATTATTAGTTAATAATTTCACCGCTGAAGACGTATAAGTGAATTTTAACCTGCTGGAGTCGTTTTAAGACAAAACTTGATCTTTAATCCGATCTACTTTCTCGATTTCTCACGGCTGATTCACTCTCCGGTTGCCGAACAGGGAGTGTGTGTGTGCGTGTGTGTGTTTGGCTGACGATGAAAGAAGTACAACTTGGCGTAAACAAGGCGCTTATTTTCAGCTTAAACCTTTTTAACTCTTTCTACAAACTCTTCATGGGTACTTAGGCTAATCTAATCTAATCTAATTTCAGCAATGCCATTTATTAAACCAAAGCTAAATAGTTAGTTCTGGTTACAGTAGATGGTTTTAAAGCCTTTTTTCTTTTTTTTTTCTGTTTTGTGTACGAACCATTACGTTCACTCTATATAAATAAATGAGTGTATAATAAATCGTCCTACCTCGGTTTTCTCCGTCGAAGGCTTTGAACTATAAATTATTAGTAGTAGTTTGTTATAGAACATATTAATATTTAATTCATTTGCTGTAGATGAAGAGGATTTGGCCTGATTTTACTCGAGTGTATTATTCATTAGGACTTTTTTTTTTTTTTTTTTTTGCTGTCGTGCATGGGTTATTGTTTAAGTAACTTATCTGCGGGTTCACGAAAAGGGTGTTAATTATAATTGTGCATGTGTTTTTTGTTTTTTCTTCTTCTTTAATGTCTGCTTTTTGACATTGTGTGTGTGTGTCTCTGGATTACTAAATTAATTTATTCATGTCCTGTCGATGCTGAGTCCCGGGAAACGCGGCTCGTGATACAGGAGTGCACTCGTACCATCGTAGGCCATGACGCACAAACTGGGGCGGTGTAGATCAGCTTATTTGTGATTTAAAACTTTAATTGTATATGTTTTTACTCAGGACATAAATAGCGAGTGTATCCGCAGACATGCTGTCATTATCGGTTTTTTTTTTTTTTTTTTTTTTTTGTCACATCTCCCAACCCGAGTGTTTCTCCTTCCCATAAGCATCATATTACGCTCCCGAAATCTGGAACCGGGTCATGGGAAATTTTCTGCGAAGGGCTCGTTATTGTGATGGAGACAATGATTTGTGTAGCTCTGTGTACTGTGCCGAGAACAATGGCACAACACCTCCAAGGCCGAGCTGAACAGATGGACGAGAGAGAGAGAGAGAGAGAGTGTGTGTGTGTGTGTGTGTGTGTGTATACGATGACCTGCTTCTTCTATGGAGGAGTGGCTGTGCTTGTTTTTATGAGGTAGCTCCAGGGTTCCCCGTGACTGATGCACATATTATAAGGTATTATTAGGCTGTTCGGATGCATGGCAGCGACCCTGCACCTCATAATGAGGCTGTGCGTGCCAGCCGCTTGGCCTCGCCTCGTTTACTGCATTTATTCTTCATAAGCATCCAGAAGAAGAAGAAAAAAAAAAACAAGGCCCTCCTGTAAGCATGCCCCTCCCTGTGAAACACACACACACACACACACACGCACTCTCGCACACAAACTCAGCCCTCTGACACACCCTAAGATCCCCAAGATGGCCACTGGAACAAAGAAAGAAGGCAGCAACAGAGGCCAGAGTTTGTTTCCAATCCTGACCACAGAGCTTCGTCTTAGAAACGGAGAGGAAAAAAAAAAAGAAAGAAAGAAAAGAATATAGAAACGAGATGCTACTGTAGCAGAAAGTGCTGTGTCACCTTCAAGGATGAGTGTAATGGGTAATCGAAATCATGCCGTGTGAATTATCGAACTGAATCGAGAGAGCGGGGCTTTAAATAAAACACCTGGGGATAAAACGCTGGCAGGTTATTAATGTATTAGAGGAGGAGGTGATGTCATCAGGAGGGCAGGCTGACCTCAGCGCTGAGCTCTGTGTGTGTGTGTGTGTGTGTGTGTGTGTGTGTGTGTGTGTGTGTGTGTGTGTGTGTGTGTGTGTGTGAGAGAGCGCATGTTTCTTTGTCTTAGTGGGGACCCCACAAGGATGTTAATATCATTTTGACCTTGAGGGCATTTTTCATTTTTCACCCCACTATAACCTAAAGTCCACACACACACACACACACAATCCTTGTGGGGACCACCTGTCTTTATCTGTTTAAAAAAAAAAAAGGTCCTCGCAAAGATAGATATGAAACATTTATGATCTTGTGTGAACATTTGTCTTGTTTGTCCTCACCAAGATAAATGCATGCATGCACGACCACACAATGCTTTTGGCTCTTTTAGTTATTTTTTTTAGGTAAAATCATCAGATTTTATGCAGTTTTTTTCTTTGTGGGGACCAGCCAGGTGTATCTGTTCATTTTGACCTCGGAGGATGTGTGTCTTGTTTGGAACCTACCAAGATGTGCCTCAACATAAAAATCACCTTTTTGAAATTTTTTTTTGAAGATTTTTAAAAAATTTATGAGTCTTATGAGGACTAGCAAAATGTCCCCAGAAAGATAGGGGCTTTTCCTGTTTTAATATATTGGGGACATTTGTTGGACCTCAATAAAAACACAAGTTGCAGGAAAACATCTTTCTCATTGGGACCAGCCAGCTGCTTTAAAGCGTACAGAAATACCTGATTGTTTATACCTTATGGGGACATATTGCTGGTCCCCCACAAGGAAACTTGGTTTAAAAAGAAAAAACTGCAGGGTTAAAGTAAAAAATGTAGTAGCGTTTAAATGCAGTAGTGTTTAAATGTGTAGCTGTGTTAATAATTACACCAGTGGAAGGTCCTCACAAGGATAACAAGATGAATGTAGGTGTGTGTGTTGTGTGTGTGTGTGTGTATGTGAGAAACGAGACCTTGGCGGATAAGACAGAAAGAGACTGAGGGAGCCGAGGGAGGCTTAAACGTACGCAGGGAGTCGATAGTTCACCGGAGCAGAGTGGGTCGGCGCTCGATGACATCATCATTAGCCCATCCTGCAGATGTTCGCTAACGCAATTGATTTTCTAATAAGTCTTCTCGAGCTGCTCACGTCGTGTCATTCTTCCGTGTCGCAGCCGGAGAACATTACAGACGTTTTTTTGTTTTAGAAGGACCAATTATTTATTTTATTTAATTTAATTTTTTTACCGGAAAGGGCACATCCAGAGTGATGAGGGGTGAGGCATAGAGCTGGATGATGTCATGTGTGTGAGGGTGTGTAATCCCAAAGCACTCCCTTATGTGCCCGTTACTGGCAGGGTTTCTCTCTTCTTGCCCCCCTATTTATGTATCGATCTCTTCACCCTGGTGCTGCTTTCAAGGACGTATCCGAGTGTAGGCTACGTTACAGAAATGTGACCCACTATAGTAGTGTTTCCCCCACAGGTCTGAAATATACTTGTGGTGGAAGCCCTCAGAACGGGCCGGCGTGTCATATAAACAAAGAAATAGCACAGATTAATAAGCTCACGTGTGTTTATGGTTTTTATTACTACTACTAATAGTAGGGGTCAGGGGTAGCTGACGGTTCGGAAGGTCTCAGGTTCAAACCCCACGACCACCAGGTTGGGCCTCTGTTGGGCCCTTGAGCAAGGCCCTTAACCCTCAACTGCTCAGATGTATAATGAGAGAAAAATGTAAGTCGCTCTGGATAAGGGCGTCTGCCAAATGCTTAGATGCACAAAATAATATGCACGTTTTGTGAGTTCCGCATATTTGCGATGTCATTCGCGTATTCAGTAGCAGTACACCTTACATGTTTTTAAAAGTAATGATAACTTCTTTCAACACGACGTATTAGAAAACTAATGTAAAAAGTTAATTGCTCATTTCTAAGCGCTCACGTCTCCTCATAAACATTTGACGCGGCTTTAGCTATAGGCGCGCGTCGCTACAGCTAGCAAGCTGACCAGCATCGCTTTGAGTAGTTTGCCTTTTGAATGGCGCCGCAAACACTCTCTAATTTATATATATTTTTCTTTTGGTAAACATGACGGATATATCATTCTCGCATCGGTTACCTCTTAACAAGAAGCGCATCATCTCCTGACAGCCGAACGTTATGGACAGACCTATTCAAACATGTTTTAAAATTATTTTTCCCGCACTAATCAGCTTCCTCCTGATACCGCGTTACCTGTTTTCATATAGAATTTAACATGCAGGAATCACCTTTTACAAGAAACAAGATGTCCCTGTGTCCTTATCGCTAGTTACAGCCCTGGTGCGTGTGTGTGTGTGTGTGGGTCCGCTACCTAGCAAACAAAGTGTTATCGTCCACTGCTCTGCTTTATCGCAATAAGTGTATAGTTTATTTTCCTCAGTATATCACGGATTCGGCTGTTATTGGCACCATAAACAACAGTGTAGTGGAAAAACACATACTTTGCTATGCTTGTTGCTCATTTTGACAGCGCACACGCGCGTGTATGTGCGTATAAATAAGACATGAGGAGAGACAGTTAAATCACCTCGTCACTCTAACAACACTATTACCTGAACTCGAATCTCAAGTAATATAAATGTGATTATTTTTTTTTTTCCGTGTCTCGAGTAAAGCCGAGCACTTAAAAGGCCACATGGGAAAGGCCAGAGATTTCGTAATTAAAAAAAATTTCTTTGCTTTTCGTAATCCTTCCCCGAATAGAGCAAAAGGGGTTCGGCTTGGCAGCACAGGCCGCGATAACAACCCGGGGTCAGATTAATTATTATTTTCTATTTGGAGTGGCAGTAATTTGCTTCATCTTGTCATTGTAATAATTACTTTTGCTCAAGAGAATTACAATTAAATGCCTAATTGTCTATACATATCCTGTTCACTCTCACACACACACACACACACACAAAAAAGGAACACACCAAGCTGTGGACTGTTTTGCGAAAAAACAGTGTGCTGTTATAGGAAAATAATCATTATTATACTAATCATGATAATAATAACTCATGCATCATGTAAACATAGTCCGGCCTGATTGGAATGAGTGTGTGTGTGTGTGTGTGTGAGGAAACCTATTATAATCTATTCAATAGGTAAATATTAGCCACGTGAACTCGATCTGAGCGTTTCTCAGGGTAACATTAGGTGAAGTGATGAGTTTCCAGGAGGGAAATTTAACCTCCTCTATATTTTATAGTAATGTAGAACGCTATTTAACCTGTATTTACTTTAGACTTTGATCCACTGGGTCTCTGGCTGAGGCAGGAACACTGATTGGCTCGTATTTCACGCGTAGTAAAGCATCGGAAAAAAAATCACAGATGATTTGAGCACGTCTTATCGGATCAGCGAAGTTGGAATCGCAGATGAGAATGATTTTCAGTCTGATTTGAAGAAATATTGTCCGTTTTTAAACTTTGATGCATGTCTTGTTTCATGCCATATCAGCTCTCGATGATGGATTTGTTTTCATAAATTATTAAATGATGACACCTTGTACTTCTTTTTTTTTTTTTTCATTCGTTTTGATTTATACTTACTATCATGGAACATCCGTGAAACAAGTTAATCATCTGTTTTCTTTTCTGTCATGGGAGCTAGAAACAGTCGTTTTCTTTGTTCGCTACTTCCGATGGTAAAGAGGTGGGGGGGGGGGAAGCTTGTTGCAAGTTGCAATGAAGACTCCTTCTATGCTTATTACCTTTTAGACCTTAAACATTTGTTTTGTTTATCTATGTTCAAGAACAAAATAGCTTTTAACCCTGTTTAGGTATCTATCACACAAGTCATTGTGTAAGTCGTTTCTATAGAAACGATAACGTATTCGAATGAGCGTGTTAAAAATAATAAACCTGTGATCGGAATCATGCTTGCGATTCCAGTCAGAGAAAATGAGTCACAAATTCTGACCAATCAGATTCGAGGATTCAAGAGCGTTGTAGTATAAGCGCCTGCTCGTGTCTCGTTCTATTGACTCTAACTCTGACTCCGCTTCTTCTTCCTCCTCTCCAGCCAAAGCAGATCGGCGATGATTTTTGCGGCCTGGTCTTGAACCAGCCTCTCGGAGGTCTGCGGGTCATCGAGGGGACGCCGCTGTACGACGAGCGCACGGACGGCATGGCCTCGGTGGCTGCGTACACCTACGGGGACCATACGGTGGTGTTCGTCGGGACACGTACGGGCCATCTTAAAAAGGTAAGGCGTGAAAATGTGCACCGTTTCAGATCGCGGCGCCGGCGATCGATCAGATCCGGCGAGTTGAACGTCAGGTCAACGTAATGAGAGGGTTACAGGTTTTTTTCGGAAACCGATCCCCTTAAGTGCGTGCGTATATTGAACGTGTGTGTGTGCGTCTGAGCGCAACCACAGGTGCAGCGTGTGAGTGAAAGTCAGACGAGGCTGAGCGAGTGAGAATGTGCCAACGAAGCCTTACAGGGGTCGAATTGCATTTAATCCTATTATACCGCTGCACATGTGTTTCCCCCTGCAATGGGATATACTGCAACCCGCAGAAAGCATTCACCCTACATTCCAAGATGCACACACACTCTCGTGTGTATATATATATATACACACACATACACACACACTCATACCGGGAGCAATAATAAAAGACCACCTTTATGAGTCACCATATCTGTGAGCAGGGAACAGCTGGGGATGTTTAAAGAATAATACGGTCACTGCTGAGTTTATGAAAATCTCCATACAAGTTGCAAACTGCATTTTTTTTCATTTTATTTTTTTTTTCCTCCCTCTGCGCCGTCTCAAACTGTTGGCATTCAGGCATGTCAACGAGCTGAGAGAGAGAGAGAGAGAGAGAGTGGGGGAGAGACAGTACTGGCTGGGGGATTTTGTCACTGTAATGAAAGTTTCAGGCTGTGTATAATACAATAACCTCTGACACACGTGAAAAATGAGCGTGTTTATAAGAAGAAACATTACTCACAGCTTCAATATTAGGCCAAGCCTGCAAAACAAACGCTCTGACAGAAGATTAAGTCTAATAAATTCGCTGTGGCACGGCGGCGTAGATCGTTTAGAGAAGGTGACTCAGCCAAATTCTTTCCCTAATTAAAAGTACGATTACTCATCGAAATTAATTCTGTGGTAAACGTCGTACTCTAGCTTCAATCCCCCCCCCCCAACCTTTTTTTTTTTTCTTTTCCAAAAACTCATTTGCCTTGGGTTTCAAATCGCACAATGATTTTAATTAGCACTTTTAACCAGCTACAGCTTTATCGCTAAGCTGTAATATTAGCTAGCATGCTCATATCATGAGCTAGCTCATGATAACGACGGATTTATTCTCACGGTCACGTCAGTTAAAGTTTATACAGTATTTGCTAGAATGTATTGTCGTTTAGCACAATGCTAAAAACGTCATTGTATATCTCTGAGGACTGTGCAGTTCCAACTGATTATGCAATTTACTTGATGTCTTGTTGATCGGTTTTCGATTCAGAATCGATTCACACTTTTTTTTTTTTTTTTATAATTTAAAAAAATCATTTAAAAATGTAAAAATAAATTATTTACAAATGTTAAATGGTTATACACCATGACTTCACATCAGTTGCTAATACTCGTGTTTTTCTAGAGTATCGCATCTAGGGTGCATTACTGCCACCTGCTGGACTGGAATGTGGAGCAGAAAACGCCCAAGAAAAAAATAAAGATTATCGCTTTGATACTTAAACGATCAACCACACAAATTACACAACATATCAATGTTTATTAAATACTTTCAGTAGTGTGTAAAAAAAATATATATATATAGTGGTTTAAGATAAAATACATTTGCTTTTGAATTGAGTCTAAAATATTGAGAGTTGCCAATCAAATTGACAGTTTAGAGATGATTCCCAGATCTAAAACTTACAACCGTATAATTATAATAAAGTGTACTAAGTAGAAAGTTGAGAATTTTCTGTGAATGTATGAGGCGAACGACTTAATAGAGAGATCTACTCTAAAACACACAAATATATTGATATCGAAATAGTTGTGATGTGCTCAGCTTCTGGTGCTTAATCGTTGGCTGGTAGTGTGTTTTTGTCAATGCTGTGAGACGTTAGTGAGTTTGTGCTGCCCTGGTGTCACTGAGGGACATTGTTATTGTTAGCGCTGTTACACTGGAGATAATTACCATGTGTAAAAAAAAATCAGTGTTGGGTTAATCTGAGGGGAATAAAAAAAAAAAAAAAAATCCACAATTTTAAATAAAAGAGATAACAATTAGGTTTTTCTGTTAGCTCACAAGATGAGCTTTTGTTTGTTTTTTTCCCCCCTCATTGCTTTTCAGCAGAGTTTAGTGGTGTTGGTGGCAGTATTAGGTGAGACGAGCTTTCGGACCAGGTCACACCCCATCCCCCTTCTCCCCACCCATATTGATCGTTTCAGTTACAGACACATCATAAGCTGCTTGCCAAAAAGATCCGTGTTGTTTAATTGATTATGCTGTTTAATCGACCTTTTGTTCGTTGATGCAGTTAACAGAATCGTTGAGTCTGTTTTTGAATCAGAATTGGTTCATACTTATAAATACGTTAAAAGTTAAATGTAGAAACTTGCCGAATCCCTTTAAAAAAAAAATCTACCTCAGCTTTAGCAGAAATTACAAACTGCTTCAATCTTCTGCAAATAAACGCATTTTGTAAGAGTATCGCTTCATTTCATCTTTAGTCTTTTTGTGCATTGGGCGCAACACTGCCACCTACTGGACTGGAGCATGGAGCAGAAGGGGAAAAAAAGTTATGCCTTTGTCACATTACCGCGCAGTGAAATTCTTTCTTCGTATGTCTCAGCGTAACTGGGGTCAGAGAACAGGGTCAGCCATGGTACAGCGCTCCTGGAGCAGGTAAGGGCCTTGCTCAAGAGCCCAACAATGGCAACCTGGTGGACCTGGGGTTCAGACTGTCGACCTTTCCATTAGTAACTCAGTGCCTTAACCGTCTGAGCTACCAGTGCCCCTAAAAGGAAAGAAATTGCTTTTCATGAGATTACGACATTTAAATAATCAATAACACAAATTACAGCGGTTAAGTGTTTTAATCAATACTTTTACTAGTTTCAGTAGTCGGAAAGCTGTAAGAATTATAGCTATAAATATAAATGGTTTTGCTGTTGAATTAAATCACAATACTCAAATAATCTATACATGATTGAGAGATCTATTACTAGGAGCAGGCAGTTTTAATTTCATTATAAAATAAAATTTAATGTCATTGTAAATGAGATTTGGTTTTCCTCCAAGTATAGTAACACAAAGTTGTTCTTTGCCGCGTCAATCCACTAGGTTTGCGCGAAGGTGTAGTGCTTCCAAGCACGCAATTGGGGAAATATAAACATCCTCACATTCATTGCACTCCCAGCCCCGGGGTCTAAAGTTCACCCCTCAGAGACGGGTCCTGTTTTGTTTTACTGTTATTTATTGAAATTGTGTCCCTGTACATGGTGTAATACAGCACCGCTGCTCAGGATCAGATGTTCACATGGCCTTGAGAGCTCTCGGACATCATTCTGGATTGTATTCTGTCGTCGTCTGGTTTGGAACAACCCAATTTTGTCCAGGCAGCGATAACATCACATCACATTTGGTATATTATTTGCAGTGATGATATCTTTAAAGCACACTCTCTTCCATCGTAAGGGCCTCGGATTGAACGGGTGTCATAATAGTCAATCTGCGGTCGAATCTTTTTGTGTCTGTCTGAAAAACGCGCTATCATGGTGGACCCCGCGGGGGGGGGGGGGGGGGGGGGGG
>JAQMYK010000039.1:5375576-5392205 GCA_030014345.1 Clarias buthupogon | reverse complement strand
TGTGTGTGTGTGTGTGTGTGTGTGTGTGTGTGTGTGTGTGTGTGTGTGTGAGAGATGAAGGAGCAGCAGGCCCCAGGTGTAAAACAGTCATTATCACCTGCAGCTAACACTAGCATTTTTCAGCAGGACTAAAACCCCTGTCTCTCTCTCTCTCCCTCTTTTTGGCAAACATGAACGTTACCTCCCAAGTTTTTTAGCAAGTTCCCTATTGTTGTTATAAGTACCGAACCGAGTAAAGACAGACTTTAATCCTGTGTAATGCAGCGAAAACATGAACCAAACGTATTGAAAATAATTAAAGAAAAATGATGAAGAAAAGAAGTGAATTTAGGTTTTTTTTTGTTTTTTTAAAGAAGAAAACATTCTGTTCCAAAAGAACAGAAAGAATCAAGGCACAACGAAATAAAACAAAGGATTACAAAAAAATAATAATAATAATGAAAGAAAAATTAAGCGAAAATTTAAGAGACAGAAAATAGAGCAAATAGGAAACTATTTCTTTTTCTTTATGGTAACAAACCTGAGTTTTATCTAAAGAAATGTACCTGTGTGTGTGTGATCTAAAATGAAAAGGGAAAAAAGGAAATAAAATGAAAAAAGCAATGCACTGAAGACTTGAAAAATTTGAATAGCAAAAGGAAAAATTGATGAAGGGAAAAAGGATGAGATGATAATAGTTTAAATAATTACTCAAAATGAAGTTAAAATTAAGTAAGAAAGGAAACAAACATTTAGGTAAAAAAAAAGAGCGAGCTATTATAATAAGGGATAATAAAAATGCAAAAGCTAAATAACTAAGAAAAAATACATAAAGATGACGTTTTTGAAATGTCTTATGCGGGAAACAAACAAAAAAAAAGAACAATGTAAAAACTATAATAATAATAATAATAATAATAATAATAACAATAACAACAACAATAATAAAAGTTTCCTCCCCTTTTCTTCTCGCTCTATCACTTTGTTCACTTTCTTTTTCCATTTTAATTTCTCCACGTCCTGTGGTGTTCTGCTCTTTTTCCGTTTCCTCCCTTTCAATTGATTTTCCTTTTTGCTCTTCTCTCTCTCTCTCTCTCTCTTTGTCTTGGTTCACAAATTTGTTCCATTTTTCCGTTCTGCGCCTCTCCCTTTTGTTTACACGCTTATTCTCTACACTTTTTCCTGCTTTTCTTCATCTTTCAATTGATTTCTCTGTATCTCTCTCACTCTCACTCAGCACATTTTTTCCCCCTCCTCCTCTTACGCCCCCTCTCTCTCTTTCCCTTTCTCTCTTCAGCCAGGTGTGAGTTTTCAGAGGTTCTCTCCCCCCCTCGAGGTCTGAAGAGCTTTGTTGACGGAGTGTGATTGTTTTGGATACGGAGAGTCATCAGGCGCTCATCGTCGTCTAATCTGCCGCCCCGCGATCGGCCTGCGGGTCGATAGCGGCCGGGTTTCACACACGAGTGTTGATTGAAAGGACATGCAAAAAAACATCCCCGACACGTACACTTAACCCCAGGGATAAACGGCAGCGCTTATTTAATCGCACTCGCCGTAAAAGCAGCGGTCTGAACCCTAACACCCGAGCCTGTGCCATTTCGGCGTTTCTTCCTTCTCAGCCGTAGCTGCTAATCTCTGCGTTTGTCCGCCGTCACCCTGAAGCCAGCACGGCCTGACCAAGCCCTGAATTAGATCACACGGCATCCAGATGGCTGCAATTGAATTATTTAACGCAGAAGAAAAAGCAATTCGGGTCCTGCGGGTGCAACGCAGGACGAGGTGAAATAGCGTGTGTTCTGTGCTCTGTGTGTTTTTTAACTTGGGCTTTGGGACGAATAAATTGCATCCAGGCCTCGACCATAAAAGGTCACTCGTTAGGGTTAGTGTGTTTACAGCGTGACGGGGAGAGCCAAGCGGAATGAGCATTTCCTTCATTTACTTGGGGGAAGAAAAAAAAGGCAAAAGTTCAAATATTGAGAGAAAGAATCTAGATCATTTCTAAAGCTTCATACACCGCATAGCCTAAAATACTGGCTTAACTTGGACATATCCAGGGGTACCTCGCCATATAAATGTAATCCGTTCCAGGAGCGAGTTCTTAAGTCGAAATTTTGTCTTGTGAAATGCATTTTCCCATAAAATCACGTAAATACAGACAATCTGAATCTGTTCCGGCCACTCTTCACCAATTTTCAACACTATAATCAGATTTTTGCATATAAAAACATGTAGAACAGACACGTAAATTAACTTTCATGAAAATATTAATGAAATAGACATTAAACCTCACTTAATGTAGCTTCTACGTACCTCTAAATGCTACCGGTTGATGACTAATAGATTACTTTCTTACGTGTTTTCAATAAGGCTCCTGCTCACACACTCATTATAACAAAGTGCACATTTATTTGTCTTCCACTTTTGAGCCTAAAGCCCATTACTGAACACAGTAAAAAAACTGTTTGCCTCTTTAATCATCACACCTGAATGACAAACAGTTGACCTTAAATGACCCCCAAACCACAGACGGAACACCCTAACTTTGAAACACCCCCTCTAGCGGTTAGGAGGAAACTGAAAGGAAAACACGGCTCCTACACTTAACCTTTTATAATTTATAATTCCTTTTGGCTCGCGGCTGCTTTAAAACCAAAACTGAAAATGGCTTTGTTTTCTTCTTGCTACCGTCGTTGCTAACCTTCTTGTGGCCCATGGTGCTATGTCTAAAATAAATCTAATTCCCCCAAAATATATATACGTGGACCCATTTCGCTTGGCCTTCAGTGAGTTTTGGACTCGAGCCGGCGCTCGGTTTGGCTCAGCTCGGTCGTATGCTGAAAACGCTTTGTATGCCTTGTAGGCACATCTCTTGTTACATTTCAGTTCTTAAGGCGAAAATTTGTAAGGCAGGACGTTCGTATGCTGAGGAACCACTATATATTCATTCTCAGCATCATCTGATCTAGTCAGCGGGCTAAAACATGGCACGGTGCTGGTAAAGCCTAGCTGTGTTTAAACTTGCAGACAAGCTTAGCTAGCTGATTTTAGGCTCGGCTATTCTAATTAATATTTTAATGTAAGAGCTTATAACAGCTATTTAAAACAGTTCTAACAACACAAAGGATTTAAAAATATAAAAATAATAATAAAACACAATGAAAAATTGACAACAGTGAGGAAAGCAAACAAGAACATGTGAGGGGAAGTTGGCTAGCTGGGTTAGCTAGATAGCAAGCTAACGTTTCAAGCTGTACTTGTAAGTTTAAGGGTATTACTCAAAAGCTTAACTGATTTTTCCTCAGGAAAGTTTTCAGAAATGTACTTATTATAATAGGCAGAATTTTAGTAACTACATAAATGCAGGAATAATTGTAGTTTCTGTTTCAGAGAAGTCTCAAAGGTTTGCTAATTCATCAAACACAGATACTGACAAAGTTATTAAAGCAAACTAGATAGTTATAGCCGCGGTATAGTTTTTTTTATTTTTTATATTTAAAACAAGTGCTTCAAGGCGATCTCATGTTTTAATTTGTGAATTCACGTTCGATGAATAAAGAAGGTTCACGTTTGGTTTTGGTGAACTTGATTTTCCTCGCTGTTGACCCTGAAATGTTTGTAATGAGGAAAAGTCAGGACATTTGACCCCCCCCCCCCCCCCACCCCCCCAGGATCGTTCCCTTATCCAGGTACTGAAAAAAAAAAATTAAAGGTTTGATAGTCAGGGGATTTAGGATTAGTTAAGCCTGATTGAAAGACCTCAAGCCAAGCTCCTAAGGGTTGTAGCTAAGCAATAGACAGGCTTATACATTAAGACTCTGTTTAAATTGGCATCTCTCTCTCTCTCTCTCGTCATGCTCTCTTACTTCTTAAGGAAATGTCAGGCATTGCTCCTCCGGCATATGGGCTCGGCGATAGAGACAGCCTATAACGTGTGGAATGCCTGTCATGTAGTTTTATGTGTCTGAGCTGAAAGGGGGAAGCAAAGCTCAAAGATAGAGGGATGATTAGAGGAGGGGGAAATAGAGAGAGTTAGTGAACACAGAGAGAGAGAAGATCAGCGAGAAGGCAAACCCACCTGGCCTCTCTCAGTCTGGGGCTAATGGTTTTGTCAAGGTTTCAGGTTTCAAGGCCACAAAAGGCCAAGCCAAACACAATAAACACGGCCCGTCGTAAATTTTAATCAACCCACCACTGTTTATCCGTGGAGCTCAAAACCAGCATGTGGGGTTTTATGATTTGTAAATCAGAACAAGTGTCTGAAGATGAGCTTATCTTTATTAGCTTAGAGACGGTCGCCTTTTATGACAGCAGTTGTTTGTTTGTACACGCGTTTTGTTCATTTTTCCGGTGTTTTGAACTTTAAAGAATGAGATCGTGGAGAGCGGAGTAATTAAGGGTTAAGAGTGTTACTCCGCTTTCAGGGCCAGAGCCTGTTCAGGAACTGTTACGCTATAGATATCGTAGTCGGAGTAGTACTTGAGAACAGATACCGAACCAACTTTTTCTGAAACAATAATGACAACAAAAAAAGTATGTTTTTGCAGGTTCCTGATTCCTAGCAGTTCTGTAATTGTTTGTATTTTTTTTCATCATAGGTTAATATGCAATCCCTAATGAATTCTGGAGACATTTGCTGTTTTTTTTTAATGGAATCCAGTGTTTCTACAGGGGTCTGGTGGTTATTTTTAATGGTGTTCACTTTAATATTGACCCATATCCAAAGAAAGAGCAACTCATAAGTTCATGGTCATTATGAATGATGTACAGGAGAAAGTTAGGAGAATTACGCAGTAATTACATCTGGAAAAGCAAGAAATGTTTTAGATCTTGATTGGAAAATGCCAAGAAATCTTTAGACTTAAAGGCCAAATTTGTAATAAGCAAAATATTATCTTTAGTCTAAAATGTTTAGATAATTATTAAGTCCAAGTAATTTGTAAGTAATAAATGCAAGCTTGACACATTCCAACAAGTTTCATTTATGTTCCTGTTTTAACAAAAACACAGGAACTGATAAAATCATGCTTATGCTAAAGAATTTCCAGTGGACCCTTGGTGTAGGACTTAACCTTACAGCTGTTCAGTCACAAGCATATAAACTACATAGTTGCACTTCTTTTTTTTAAAGATAATTACAGTACTGTAGAAAAAGTCTTGATCCACCCCTTGTTTCTTTTTCATTAAATTCATTGTTGTAGATTAGATTAAAGAAATTGAAGCGAATGTGTTTCTGTGAGAGCGGCACGGTGGTGTAGTGGTTAGCACTGTCGCCTTGCACCTCCAGGGTCCAGGCTCAATTCCCGTCTCTGTGCGCATGGAGTTTGCATGTTCTCCCCGTGCTTGGTGGGTTTCCTCCGGGTACTCCGGTTTCCTCCCACAGTCCAAAGATATGCAGCTTAGGCTAATTGGTGTTCCTAAATTGCCCGTAGTGTGTGTGTGTTTACGTGTGTGTGCCCTGCGATGGATTGGCACCCTGTCCATGGTGTACCCTGCCTCGTGCCCTATAGGCTCCAGGTCCCCGTGACTGTGAATACAGGATAAAGCGGTATAGTTGATGAGTGAGTGTGACATTCCGCAAAGTGCCTGAAGATATAATTTATGTAACAACCTCAGCAGCGACCTCATTTCTCCTCTCGCCAGTACACTGCACCCATCTGCACCCGTTTCTCCCTGGTTCATGCCTTCCATGATTCATAGGTATCTATGTGGCGTAACAAACAAAAAACAGTCATTTACAGGGACTGGAGTGAAAAAGTCCTACAGGAAGATTTGAGAACTATTCTTCAAGACTGCATTACAAATATAAGAAACTCCTTGTAAGCACCAAATGAAGACATTATGGAGGACTCGAGACTTTTGCACAGTAGTGTGTGCATGGGGAAATTGTAGCTATTTTGTCCATATTAAACAAATAGCAGCCCTGCCACTATAAATTCAGCCGTCTGCGCCGGAGTCTTGTTAAGCCGAAGGGCACTCCGGCGTAGCGCAAGAGCTATTAATTGTGTTTGCTTTCAAACACGGAGACATGATTGTTGTTTGTCCTTGCTGATACTGTACAAGTGTAATTGTTTGGCTCGGCTGCCGAGTCCGGGAAGTGCCGTAGAACGCGTCTGATTTCCTACAGATAAACCACGACACAGTAAAGCTTTAACTTTTCACTAATGCGTAGTTATCTCCGAGCAGCACCCCGTCCACCGGAGACTCTCTGTGTTGATTGTTTAATTGTCCGATGCCGTAGGTTTAAGTACGAGCGTGCATTCGAGACTCCAGGCTGAGCTCGGACTAAATGAGCGAAGTGCTCAATGGACTTATTTTTACCAGCTGCTTATCGTAACGATTGCGGCAGAGAGCAGGCCTGCGCCGGATAACGTGGACGCACCGGTGAGACGGTGAACCTATTCTTCTGTTTCTCTCACAGAGAAAATACAGTTAGCAACTAAAAAGCTAAGTTGATTAAGGTTCATAGCAGTGTCATTATGCCAGTGTGTAATTTGTGCTCAAAGCTTTTTTTTCGAGTTCTCGCTCAGGCCCGGTGTTGTTTAACAGCCTCGAATACCTCAAAAAGCCTCGCCGCGCATGTGTTGCATGAGCTTGCCGCATAACAAGGACAGAATCGGTCTCGTTCAGTTGTTACTCTGAGGCGCTTGCAGATTAATTTCAGCAAGAATTATGTTGGTTGTGTGTGTCGTCTGCAAAGTAACATCATAGATCATACAAGCTTTTTTTTTTTAGTGGCATGGCGCTGGCGCGGGTGCTGAGGCGTTTCTGTGAACTAGAGCACCATGTTACGAACCAAACCAGTTTAAGATGGTATACAGTATGATGCGGGATTTCTCTAATGGATGCTTTAGTACAGTAATCCAGACGATTGTGAGGTCAAATCCCAGCATTGGCAGGTTCTCAGTGTTTGTGGAGGAGGCATCTTGTCTCAGCATACACCTCTACTCGTTGTCGAAGTGTATGACAAAACCAGCGGTGTGCTCTTTTTTGTGACATGGTTTTTACCCTGCTGCTGCAGTCGTTTCGGCAAAGCCTACATCGTCCTGAGCTGCCGTTCTTAAACGCCTGTTGCTCGAACCTGAGGGATGAACACTGAGGGAGTTTGGATTTAAACCTGAATTCTTTTCATATTGCAGAATATCTCGACGAGTCAAACCAGGTTACCCGTGCTGTGAGAGGACTTACTCCGACCAGGAATTCCCCCGACTTTCTTCCCTCCTGCTACAATAGACGCATTCGACCCGTTCCGAACGTGGCGTTGGCAGCGTGGTGGCTTGAGCTGCATGTAATAGTACAAAGGCTGCGCAAAACCAACATGCAATTTCCTGCACAGTTTTAATCCTAGCACGGTTTCACGTTAACCCTGCCTCAGGATGGAGTCGTTAACAGGATTAGAGTGGAATTCAGGGCATCTTTCACCTGGAAGGGGATCACTGGCACAATTTTCTTTAATTCGGCAGGAATGCAAACATTACACTTCAGGAGATCTGGAACGCTTCGGTATGCAGCATGCTTTCACTCTGTGCGCACGCTCTTTCTGTTAGCATGTTGACGCGTCCTTGGCCCGGCCCCAGCTTGAGCACCTGGACAGCAGTGTGGAGTGATCACCGAAGCCGGACTGTGCTGTACTTTGTGACAAGCATTTGAAAGTCCGGTGGGTTGCTCTTTACACCCGCCGGCCTTGGTGCGACAGCCGGGCAAAGCCCCGAGCCCAATTCCCAAATGAGACGAGATGCCGAATGATCTGGCCTTGCTCCAGTTCTCCTCCTGCATGTTCATTTCTCTGCTGCTTTCTTTCTCTTCCTCACTTGTCCAAGAATCTAAGAAATATTCCCTGGAATGCAAACAAACTATGCTTTATAGTGCCTTGAAACTGCTCTTTGTGTCTTAATCCTGGGTTGCGCTTTCTTCGGAAATCCCAGAGAAGCTCCCAAAACAAACCTCTGAAACCTTGGAATGTTTAAGGGCTTTCATGAGCGTTTGAAGATCTTGGATCCTTGCAGGATTTTATTTAAAAAAAAAAAAAAAAAAAAAAAAAAGTCAAAGTCAAAAAGGGTCCAAAAATGTTGTTTGTTTATTTTTTGGGGGATTCATTTCTTCTTTGCGTTTTTTCTTTTCTTTTTTTTTCCCTCCAGGTTTTTTGCCTAATTTAGTCGTACCCAATTCCTACTTAGGGCACTCCCTGATAAATGCTACAACGACTAACCAGGGAGGGTGAAGACCATCACGTGACACAAGTGACGTCAGCCAACTGCATCTTGCTAGAGTGCCACCCATGATTTGAGGGTGAATCTGGTGCTGTTATTTACCGAAGACTTTTCACTCAATATGGTGAAAGTGTTTTGTGGTTCAATAGTTTACTGCCATGAAGGAGAGGAAGAGTTAAAGCATCCTCCTTTATAGTTTTGATTTTGCTCCATCGGACTTTCACCTGTTTGGCCATACAGAGACGAATATTCACTTCTGATGAAGAAGTGAAGACAGTGGTGCATTCAGTTGTGCATTGAAAGCTTGTTGACAGACGCACAAAGTGTATTGAAAAGCAAGGAGATGGTCAGAAATTGATGCGCTTACCTTTTCTAAAGGTTAAATAAATGATTAATTGTTAATAAATAAATAAAATCACAGCCGGATACGGTGCTGATAAGTTTTGACTCGCCCTTGTAACTCTACGAATTGGCGGCCTATCTTGTGGAGTCTTTGCTATAAAGAATGGAGATACACAATCTGTATCGACTGTAACACTTTACCAGAAACACTGTGTAGAACGAAGTTTGGTGTCGTGTCTATGAAATGAAATGTCGTTAGTAGACAAATAAAGTGTCTGATTTTAATATTACGTCTCGGACGACAGCTCCTGAAGCAGCACGTCCGTTTTTGTCGGATATGACCTTCCATACCAGCCAGTCGCGCTCGCACTTTGAGATTCACTTTCCTGACCTGCCTTTTTCAGGTTCCTGTTTAACATTCTGGAGCTTTCTGACACGCATCCAGAGCAACCCCAGCATTTGGTCTTATGGCTAATTTAACACGTATCCAATGCGCCCAAAGACGTTGCAGTCTTACCAGTGCGTGACAGAATTTTTATTTCCAGCCTGTAATTCTGGTTGCAAGCGGATATCCGAAACCTGTCAGAAAGCGATAATTGATAGGCGGTTCCTGACGATAAACATTCCACGTATTCTCTGCATTGTAATTACTGAGTTGTAAAGAGTTAGCGTACTCGAATAGCTTGGTGTAATTGGTGGATCATTGGAGCCAGGTGGACGTGCTCGTGGAACGTGAAGGACGCATCGGTCAACGCAGTGGATTGGGAACGGCTCCCAGGAGTGGAGTTCCTTGGTGGCTGAACAATTTTTTTTGGGAAAAAACAAGGGTATTCATGCAACACCATCACTGAGGAAAGCCTGGTCTGTTGAGGACAAACGTAGCAGGTGGCGAAACAAAGGAGTGCGCAGAGAGAGAGAGAGATTTACGTAACAGTTTTATTCAGTGTAAAACAATTAAATCACATGGCTGGAAATTTCAAAAACAATCAGAATGCTATGTGCGGAGGGCTCGCGAGCCAACCAGGCCTCTGCACAGATTGTTAATTTCCTTTACTGATACATTTCCTGTTCCAGCTCCCAAATCCCCTCGTGCCTCCTAAAAAGCTCCGGTCATATCCCGAACCGAATGACCAGCATGTCTTTTCCCTGTTGCTGCGAGCGCGACGCTCATTCACACACTCCATAAATCCCTTTTCCCATGACTCTTAATGCAGAAGGAATCCTATTAGGTAGATGTGTGTGTTTTTCGAAAAGCATTAATCATCCGGCATTGTTAGGAGCAGTCAGTCCACACACACACGCGCATGTAAAAACACACACTCGCACGCAAGCAACACAGCACTTAAAACCTCACGGGTCAGAGGCTGAGGGTGGGTCAGAGGTCATGGAATGCGGGGTAAGATTTCTAAAGGTGCAGCGGAACAGCTTTTTTTTTTTTCCTTTTCCTTTTTTCTTTTGGATTGAGATGAAGCAGGTGGTGAAGGTGCAAAGAAGGGATGAACCCTTGTTTGCTTGGGCCTTTCTTCCTCCCTTCAGCCCCCAATCTGAGGAAACAGGATAAGGGCTTTTAATTGAATCACACACGCTCTTTTGTTCGCTTCTTACAGCGCAGCGTCTTTGTCTTTTAAAAAGAAGAATTTGGAGCTTGAGGATTTTGACCTCATTTTCGAGGCGGGAGAGTAGAGTAGCTTGTTTTTTTTTTTTTTTCGTCCGCCCCGCTGTTCTGCTCTTTAATGTAAAATCGATTACCCTCGACGTGAAAGAGTAGCCCGGTTTTAAAGACGAGCCCGAGTCCGTGCGAAAGGAGCACCTTTGAATGCAGCAGATGAGAAAACAATGCTTTAATGTCTTCGTCATTTATTATTATTTTTTTTCCCCTTCTCCTCCTCTTTGGTCTCGACATGCTGGAGGAGAGCGTATTTTTCTCCTGCGCTTGCACCTAATCCTTAGTACGCCGTGGGGTGCGGAGAGTAGTGGGGGCAACAAGCTATGACAGATCTGTAGCAGCTCTGAGGGTTAGTCAAAGCAGCCCGAGCCTCTGCATATGTGTGTGTGTGTGTGTGTGTGCTGCATAAACAACAACAGCAACAGCAGCAGCAGCAGCGTCGGCAACCTTCTTAGAGCATTAAGCATGAATCATAGGCGGAGCTTTGCCTTTCCACCATATGGTATAAGCTGCTGGAACCTGAGCGTGATTGAGTCGAGGGAACATCGTGGATATGGTAATGCACTCGAGATTTATCTCAGTAAAAAATGTCTGGAGCATCATCGTCAAGACCATGAATAAGCATTAGACCAGTCATAATCCTGTTTTTCTTTTCTTTTTTTTTTCCCCTTCACCCGATCCTGATTGCTGTTTAAAAACGCGTGACGTTTCCATGGAAACAGATCGTACCACCGCACGTTGAAGTGGGACTGGGGCATGACGTGCTACTTTACCATCTGTCTGAAATTTCAAACAGTAAATTAGTGATGAATATAACATGTGAAAAAGGCACAACCGGCGCTAATGGGCATCAGTAGAAAACAATAAATAGAGTCCGCAGTTCCTGGAGGAACCTTAAGTCTGAATTAATTTGCATGTTTTTCAAAAACGAATAACCTTGAATAAGTAATTGTTTACCTAAGTGGAGTGATTTTGGACGGAATTTTTTGCCGATATGTCTGCGAGGCTGTGGGTATTGTGATGATGGTGCGTCGTTATTCATCAAGAAGAAACCATCTGACTGACAATGTTTATCTGCCACAAACGGAATTAACCGGGTGGGGGTTCAAGTCAGACCTGGATTTGGGATGAAGTTTCTTTCTTGCATGAGACCTCAAGCACAGTATAAGTGATGAAAGTCTTAAAATGTTTAGAAGGGTGCGGAGAAGGCCATGTGTCTGTGGCTGATGTGGTTCCGAACCCCGTGCAGTCGTTCGTTTAAACATTCAGCGAGTGGATCCTTGAATATCAATACCTTGAAACTTTCTCACCAGCTTGCAGAAGAGATGCATCTGTCTGTGTAACTGTACACACAATCGTTCACCAACACCACTTGCACGTTACAGGGACTCGGCTGGGAACCATTTCCACATGTTTGAGCCATTAGAGGAGTTCCTGGGAGGCCAGGGTTTCGGATGTGAAGCAGACAGTCCGATCATGAGCACTAGTGAAACGTGCATTAGTGTAGCAGGGGGTTATATACAGTATAGAGAAATAAAGGTAGGTGTGACTGTATTGTTCGATGAAAATCCCTTTTTGACACGAACAGCCCTCGTAATCCTAGTACTGGCCCTCACACTAGTATACACGGCTTTGGCGGTGATATTCTTGTACACGTTGTGGGAACCACCGTCGTGACGAGACATATATTTTAAAAAAATATTTTTTTCTTCTTCTTTTAAAAAAAAAATATGTATATAACCAGAATATGACCTCTTCCACTTAATTGGGTTGTGAGCTAAGTCAATGACCGGATCTGCGTTTGTATCCGTTTGTGTTTTTTTTTTCTTTTTCTTTGCGGTTATCATTTTAAGTGTGTTGGGGAGGAAAATGTACTTACGATTATAGCGTGCAGAATTGCAGGGAGATTTTTCTTACATACCCTCGGTAAGATAACAAGATAACAAGCTTCATGCTATGAATCATCCCTGCGATGGAATAAAAACAAGCCTTCGGTGGGATCATATTAAAACCGATCGGAGACGAGGACGAGGCCGCGTATTTACATGTGTTTTACTGCCTTTTGAAGCCTACGTATCTTTCTTTTATGTCTTTTGTTGTTCTGCCAAAAAAAACGGTTCGGATTTATTTCATTTATTTTAGATGAAATGACCCAGAAACCAGGGATGATTTCTTTGATTTTTTTTTTCTTTCCCTGTTTGTTTTTATTTTTTCCTTCCCCTAATCTGTGGAAGGTCGTATTTGTTATCGATGCGTTCATGTGTCACATGGTTGCAGAGTGATTACCGGGGAGCTCATCTTCTCTAATGGTGCCACATAATCCAATTTTCAGACTACTATATGTCCGTTCATCATCATGACTCTATTGTAGGTTTTTTTTTTTTTTTGCCTTTGCATCTGAGGTCTTTTGTTTTCCTTTCCTCCGCCTTCATCTTGACCGATAAATGGAGCTCTCCCAGAGATAGTCCATTCAGCTGGACCGGTCGGGGATCTGGCTGGAAAGTCATCACAGCATGTTTCTTCTCTAATCCCTGCAGTCCCCAGTAATCACACACACACACACACACACACACACACAAGCGTCCAGTCTTGAGTTTGTCCGCCCAGTCATTACAGATTCCACATATCGCTCTAATCTTCTCCCAGTTTTACGAACTGTCTCGAAGCCTGTGTTTTTTGTAGCGTTCTAAAAGCCTTGGACAGTGCCGATAACTCGGACGATAACTTGGAAAGTTTGGACTTGCTCATAAAGAAAGAAAAAAAGAAAAAAAACTTTAGTTTGAACTGCCCCTGCCCTGGTTCTTAATATTTCACCGTAATAAAGCCTTTGATCTAAGCCTCGTATAACGTCATATCCCTTCTTCATTAATCAGAAACAAAATCTGAATGTTAAGATATTGTCCTGCGTTTATAAGGAAGACGATCATGCCGGCTTGTGCATTTCAGGGTCTTGCGCTTTTGTTCAAACAAACTCCTGATTTGATCACGAGGAGCCGGCGACAATAAAGGAAGGCCATCTTCCTGTACTCTGAATAAGCGAATGGACATCGGTGGGGGGATTCGGGGTCGTACAAGAGGAGAAAATGAACTCCGGCGCCACTTAAGGAACTCTTTTTCATTCGCCCTCTTGAATCGGAGCTCGATGATGGGTTTAAAATCGATACGATTCGGGCATCCCAACAAACAAAAAAAAGCGGCTTCCATCTTTCCCCTTTTCTCTTTTGCTTTCGTATCCCCTCAGATCAATGAAAGGAAAATTGGCCCATGAACAAATCTGTCCAGCTCTCAGTGCGCAACTAGGTCTCTGCAGTGAGCTAATTAATAGATAGATAGGCCGGTGTAGTTACCTTGGCACCCTTAAGAGTATTGGGGAAGACGAAAAGGGGGGGAAGGTACTATTTATCTAAATTCCAATTACCCTCATCTGCACTGTTTGATGTTGCAGTTGGGTCAGCGCTCAGCAGGCAGTGCGAGCTCTTTGCATTTCAAACACTTGAGCGTTGGTAAGGCTTCTGAGATGAAGTGTGTGTGTGTGTTTCAGCCAGGTGTGCAGGGAGCAACGTTCATAGATTTTTATCTTTTACCGTATATAAATTTCTAGGTTGTATATTAGTATGAGCGTACAAGTTTAGGCTACTTGGGGCGTTTTCACATTAGGGCCCCGGGATAGTTTCCTGAGAACACTTGTTGTCAAAGTCTGGTTCGTTTTGATCAGTCAGAACACAATCGTTCCGCGTCAGAGTCTGCTTGAATAACCTAGAGATGGTCTCGAGAACGATACAGCGTATTTGGGTACAGATCGAATCAGATACGGAAGCGATTGTAACTGAGAATGGAACTGCTGTTTTAGACACGCGGCATCATTAGCGCCGCCGGTCTCCTCCAACCTCGTACTCGTCATTCTCGTCCTTTGACCTACACGATACATAGCCGATAAAGTAGGAAGGCGTGCGAGAGTACTGCACTTGACTGCATTTTCCCCCGAAATATTAATACTATTAGGCACAATGGCGAAGGTTAACTTCCTTGTTGTCGTCTTCTCTTGAGTTTATTGCCGGCTTCCAAACCGAGTAGGCGCGTACTGCACACTTGCTATTTCAGAAAGTGTCAATACAGTATGTAAGAATTGAGAGCACAGGTTCTTGCCTCTTGTTCTGGAGAACGTGTTTGGTATTTTGACTCGTCAAATCATTAAGAGAGCTGTTTCGCATCTTTCCCCACTTCACTGGGGAAGAAAGGGTACTTCAATGGTTCTTTGGCGTGATTAGAAGAAGTTACTGCTTGGTAGCGTTCTGCAAGAGTTAGTTGCTATTGTAGGTAAGGGTTAAACTAAAGCACGAGTCCAGAAGCGCCCCGTCCTACACTTTTTAGAATTTTCCATACAGACCTGATTCAACGCAAGGCTGGTAATGTGGTGAGGTGAGAGTAGGAACAAAAAAGACTCTGCAAGAAAGGGGGCTCTCCGGAAACCTGTCCACCAAAGGCAAACTGAAGGAGTCAGGTATGCTCGATCTCCTTTTAAAAAAGAAAAAAAGAAAAACTGCAACAGGTTCAGCAGAACTATAAACAGCAGAAAGCCTGGAGGACGGTTGGCACTTCTATAGTGGGTACAGCTGTCTCTGGCTTCTGTCGGGATGGCAGGCTATTTTGTTTAACCGGACCACTCTAGAGTGAGAAGCTTCTCTGTTTTGACTTGCCCTAAGCGCTGCTTGTTTGGTGTCAGACTCTGGCTTGAGTGCACTTAGAGACGAGCTCTGGCCCGTTCTGTTTTTCTCCCCATAAATGGAAGAGTTGATGAGCTGAGAGCCGCGCGGGTCACGGCGGATGACCCGAGGAGCGTGCTTGCATTTTGGGAAAGATCTGACTCACCCTCTTAAAGGTAACTCCGGCGCCATCGTCACGGGGGTATGGCAGCTTTTTATTCATTATTATTATTTTTTTTTTTACGGTTACAGTGCTTGCCTTTTAGCTGGCCTCTCTTGTTGTTGCTCAAGTCAGGCCATCGCGACACATCGGGATCAGTTTACCGGTGCGTTCGCTTTTTCGCAGACGTGCAAAATGCAGATGGCAGCCGTTGGAGATTAAACCCATGTGATAAGCCGCCGCCGTCGGCTGCCAACGCACGACACTACAGCTGGTGCCGCATGCATTGACAAACTGCGGCTTGAGACCGTCATCTTCCAGAACCTTCTGTCCCGCTGCTGCTTGACTCACGCGCTCCAGCTTGGCCGCCGACTTCTGACACCCAATATGGCAGCCTTTGACTAATTGACGCCACCTTGTCAACCCTAATTAACAGGCTAACGATGTTTTTCACTTTGGGCCGACCCAGATATTTAGAAGGCCCAAACTCTGCGACATCACATCTGTTCCTTGCCTTCTTTCCTTTGAGTTTGTTTTTCCCCCCCATCTTCGTTTCTCGTTTTCAATTAACGTATTTTACTCAGACTCTCATTTCTGCATCTTGTCGCTTTTCTGTCTCCGTCGATGAGGACGGATTTGCCAGTTCCATCTTATTTCTTCTTATTTCTAACAGAATAGAAAATAGGTGAGCTTTGCTACTTGAGCTATGTTTTTTTTTCTTCTTCTTCATTCCTTTCCTCTCCTTTTTTATTTATTTATTTTTTTACTCACACTTCAAAGATGTTTTTGCGTTTCTCAGTGTTCGAACTGAGCATGCTCACTAGACTAATTACCACTGTGAGGAAACAGAGGAATCACTAATGATGAAGCAGCAGGGGTTTGAAAGCGTCTCCGTGTTTGCGTGCGCGTACGGCGATACGTGCTTGTACACAGAGCGCCGGTACGGCGTTATTAAAACGTAATTGATTTCTGTTTTCTATGCCGCGACGGAAAAGCGCTATGCCGAGTCTCAGCTGTCAGCAGACGGTAATCTGAATCTCCGCTGTCGGCGTGTGTCTTTCTGAACTCTGCCTTTCTGAACTCCTCTGAAGATCTTTTTCTGGGTCAGCGAAAACGCGCGGCACTTCGGCGAACAGCGGGCCAATTAGGATGCTCCAGAATACCACATCCGTCAGGAACGCGCTGAGAAAAAACGGAGCAGCAGGAAACATTCTATATGAAAATGGAGTGTATTACAGCTCAATGTCAATATGCTAATCCAAAAAACAGGGACTGCTGTGTTTTGTATGAAAATGTTGTTGTAATTTGGTTCACTGTTATTAGGAAATAAAACACTTTAGGGTGTACTGTTATAGGAAAATAAGCTGATGCAACCCTTTTTTTCCAAACTGAAGCTGATTAGTTTCCAGTAAATGCATGTTTAAACATGATACTTCATATATTTTATCCATTTATAGTTATAATATTGAAATTCTTAGTTGTGACACTGTGTACGTATTAGGGCTGCACGATTTGGGAAAAATGTCACATTGCGATTATTAAGGTCAAAATTGCGATTTGCGATTGCGATAC
>JAQMYK010000039.1:5358191-5370898 GCA_030014345.1 Clarias buthupogon | reverse complement strand
TATCAGATAAATATGACAAATATGTTGTTATATGCATGAGCAAATCTTGAACCGTATTGATACAGCAATAGGTGTTGTAACTGTAGTGGATTTACTCAAGACGACTGCATGAAGTGTTGAATCTTTGATGCAAAATTAAAAATACCAGAGACAAAGAATTCATCTGACTTCGTGTCGTGTGTGGCGAATCTGAAACGAAGTCAGAACTAATGGAATAACGCGACCGCCTCCACAGACATGATGATTCGAACTAAGTAAACTCACACTAGTTTGTTACTTGGTGTCATTAGGGAGGTGTGTTCTGTCTGCCTGACGGTATCGTTGAAGGAGGAACGGCATTTGCCTATGTTGGTTTGCTTGAAGGAGGCGTGGCCTTTGTATTTGGTTGCATCAGAGAAGTAGGTGTGGCCCATGTGTCCAGGATTTATGTATATTTATGACACTAATGACATTTACAGAAGGAGTCTCCAGTGTCGGCGCTCTGAAGAGGGGAAAGATGTTCCAAAATGCAGGCTCTTCAAAGAAGATCAAAAGTTTGTTGTTTTTTAATAAGCTTAAAAATCAAACACCGTCATGGTCTTGGCCACTTCTGTGCTTTCAGGCCTACTAAAGAAGGCGTGGCCGTTGTGCTTTCAGGTTCAGTAAAGAAGGCGTGGCCATTGTGCTTTCAGGTCCACTAAAGAAGGCGTGGCCATTGTGCTTTCAGGCCCACTAAAGAAGGCGTGGCCTCTGTGTTTTCAGCCCCACTAAAGAAGGCGTGGCCTATGTGCTTTTATGTGCAGTAAAGAAGGCGTGGCCTCTGTGCTTTTAAGGCGTGGCCCCTTCCAAGGTTCAGTAAAGAAGGCGTGGCTTCTGTGCTCTCAGGTTCAGTATAGAAGGCGTGGCCTCTGTGCCTGTTAATCAAGCTCTGCCAAGTTGATGCTTCTGTATCGTTGGAGACGCTCTCTACTTTGGTTTCCCTAAATATAACAAATGTGTTTTTAAAATCTTGTAGAATCCTTAAAATGTCTGTTTGTTGTTGTATTTATCTACACTTCTGTAATGTTGTGTGTGCATTGTAGTAGGACCGAAATTCTGTGTTGCTTCTGATACAGAATCGTATCGTATAGCACCGAGACAGGTCTGAAAGATGTCAGACTGAAACGTGCGTCAACCATGCGTCATATATGTAAGGAGGGACACCCTGTTCTAACATGCATCCACTTATAGAAAATGTGTATGCGTATGTATTTATGCTTCCTTCATGTCCAATCAGGTTGCGACTGCTCCCCCCCCGCCTGTGCACGGTGAAGACGCATGGCAGGAAGGCGATGACTCGCTGTGAAATATGAAGCATGAAATATTAAATATGAAGTGAATGACAGGGAGTCAATAATTGATGCTCCACACCGACGGACGAATTTGAATATTTCATTAGCAGCAGGTGCGCGGGCGGGTGAAGGGTCAGGTTTGCTCACAAAGCGCAAAATGGCGAGGACGTTTCCAATTCTGATGTCGTGTTGAGCGAAAAATGGGAACAAAGGAGAAGCTAGTCGCTCAGAGTGGATACCAAACCTTCTGCTTAACCTTTCAGTGATGCATCAAACTGAGCACGGATGGATAGACCGTTTTTTTTTCTTGAAGTCGACCACTGGGATGTGAACCTTTATCTGTGTGTGTATATATGTGTGTTTATTTGTGCATGTGGGGGAGTGTTTAAAAAAAAAAAAACCTGGACCGGAGGCAATGGATTATAAAACGGCGTATTTATGCTTGGCTGCATGGCAGAATAAATTAGCATAGAGCTCAATCTCGCTACACCTCGCCCACCCTCAGTCACACACTTACACACATTCTCTCTCTCTCTCCCTCACACCCTTATTCCAGACTCCCCATCTCTCTCTCTCCTTCTCTCGTATTCTCTCTCTCTTTTCACATACTCAGACACGTACAGCTGTAGAGCCATCAGCTGCTCGGCACTTGAAAGCCATGGCCCTGTCCCTTTTGGGTGGGATTGTTTATTCCGCGCTCTGGTTTTTCTCACTGCAGCGTCTAATCTCGGCTCCGATCAAAGGAAGAGAAGAAGCATTTTTGAGTCTGGAGCTCTAAAAACACCGTTAAAGAAACCAGACACGTTCCTTTATGCTTGGGGAAAAAAAGAACACCGACACAATGCACAGTACATACACATCCTTGTTCATTATGAGAATAATTAAAAATATTATTGCTTTTGTATTCGGTTAATTTTGCGACCCTTTGAGCCACAACTGGCTTGTTTTTGCATGTTGCGCGTGTCGGCATGTTTCCGCGTTCATGTGGACTCTCTCTAAAAGACGCCAGTAGGTGGATTCGATACTCTTCACTTCCTCTCAAAGGGCTTGTGGTGTCCTACAATACACCGGCATCGCATCCAGGGTGTAGCCCGCCACACGGCAAGCGTTCCCAGGATAGAATCTGGATACGCCACAACTCGCTTCTCTTGTGGTATTTCTCACTCGGGTCTTTGGTCAAATTCTTTTCCTCGATCATGAACCAAACATGGCGATCCCATAGAATCGCAGAAGTTGCTAGAGTTTACCCAGTAACGACAGACTAACTGTAGACGTCTAAACACATTACTGGGATAATCTGACGTCACATGATGTCTAATTTTAGTATTCCTCTTATTATTCAGGTATCACCCCAACTCTGATGGACCCAGGGATAGTCTGGTTCCTGTTAAGGTTCCTACTTTTGTCATTCCACAGAGTTTGTCTTGCAGGCATCTACGCTAGATACTGCATTAGCGATTAAAAAATTTTTTTGTACAAATTAATTTGCCGTTGTCTTAACTTAACTCTATTTACATTGGGCCATAAAACATTTACATTTATGCCATTTTGCAGACACCCATATTTAGATCAACTTGTTTTATTTCATTATACGTCTGAGCAGTTAAGGATTAAGGGCCTTGATTAAGAGCCCAACAATGGTAGCTTGGTGGTTGTGGGGTTTGAACCTGGGACCTTCCCGTTTAGCAGTTCAACGCCTTAACCACTGAGCTACCCGTACATGATTAATCGGCTTCAGGGGTCGGTACTCGGTCACCGCGATTTAGCTTTTAAATGTGCAATTTTTTTTTGCTCCAGATTAGGCTTAATCACAAATGTTGGCCTTTCTATAGCTTTAACACTCCATGTTTCCATGGGACCAACTGGGACTTGCAAATTTCTTGACCCCTATTATCCATCCATCCGACCATTTATTATCTATGCCGCTCTTACTGTGTGGGGTCGCAGGGGGCCTGGAGCTTATCTCAGGGAACTTAGGGTTCAAGACGGTACATCCTGGATGGCCAACCAATTTAAAATGCCAGTCAATCTAGACTACATGTCTTTGGACTGTAGGTAGAAACCAGAGTACATGAAAGATTCAAGATTCACACTGTGATTTCAAACCCCTCAACCATGGAGGTGTGAGGCAACATCGCTTATCTGTTAAGTCATCCTGCCACCCACTGTTATCCCTTTACAGTTATTACCCAATGTTTTTTGATTGGCTGGTGATCAATAGCTCCTCCCATACATGGTGATATTTCAATCTCTTCATTAAAGGACCGTTGTCACACTCGTAACCCTGATGTTTTCAATCTGCCGTCAACCAATCCACCGACGCGTGTGAGATGCCTCAAAACGAAGCACGCCGATGACCTTTCGCTGAAGCGGTTGCGCTCCAACAGTAATTATCCATTCAACATTGATTTCACGTTGCCACACGTCGACAAATGATGTTAGATCAGTGCAGATCTAATGCCTGTTTGCCCACTCTATTGACTGCACATACCACTGCTGATAAAGCAACCTAGTTCAAACAAGTACTAGCATGCCCACACACACACACATACACACACATATACACACACAATAGCATTATTCATGTAATTCCCATCCTGGGCCTCCCACTCTACCCTTATATAAGCTACCGTTCATTGCTTGGCTGCCTGCTCATGCATTTTCAAATCCAAACTTATGAAAGTTTGAAACTTATATGCAGCTGCTTTTGCTTCGGTCTTGTACACCCATCTTTATTTTTCTTCTTTCTTTTTTTTTTTTCCTTCCCTCAGTCATTATTATTTTTGAGTGTGATGGATGTGGTTTTGTACAAGAGTCAGTGATTGTGTTTTCTGTTATGGCAAGATAACCTCCTGATCCCAAAGTCTAGAGAACCGGGCATGTTTGGTGTTGATCTTTGCGCTGAACTTGGAGACAGGGGATCCTGACCATGTTTAATTCAGGAATGAAGAGCTGGTCCAACTTTCCACTAGTTTAAAACACCGAAATGAGCAAACCATTCTACATAACAATAGAACAAATGGAGGCTTTGCTCGCCATGTCGTGTACTACGATGACTCGGCTTGGGATCGGTTACACAGGCAAGGCATACCCAAGCCAATCAATTGACCAGCAACAGTCTCGCCCCCCCCCATAGACATGGAAATTGTCCTGAAATGTTACTAGAGCGCTTGTAAATGATGGCTAGTACAAAACCTTAGAAGAGTATATAAAGGCTTCTAAACTTGAAAAGGAGGTTTGTCAATTACTTGTTCATCCCAGGTTTGGGAGTTTTTTTTAACCAGATGGTACTAGTGCAGATTTCAGAAGAGTCAGACAAGGCCACTGAGCCAAAGGTTAGCAAGAAAATGTTCTATTCAAAAAGTACCAGGATACAAGTTATTTGTCTTGGTGTTTGAGTCAACATCAAAGAAAGCAAATTCTCACAATACAGAATGTGCAGTAGGAAGTAATTTACATAGAGGACTGTAGAGAAATTCACAGCAAGACATATTGTACAATCATTTACCGTGAACATTAGCTGTAGTTACATATAATTAAAGTGCCGCGGGATGTTAAATGTCAGAAAGGTGGCAGAGGTCAGATCTGGGAAATGTCCTTGTTCAAGAAGATTGCGGCCTGGGAAAGTAATGTGTGTGTGTGAGAGATAAGGAAAGGTTTTAAACCATCTGCCCATAGTTAGAGTGGGGGAAAAACTCCTCATCCTGGGTTGTTGCCATTTTTTGGATGGAAGGAGACGAGTGAGAGTGTTGTAGGATTTAAAATCGAACCCCCCAGACCCCAGGGTTACTCCTGGACAAGCTGGCCTGTTGTGTGCTCTGTTGTTAGCGAGTTCATTGATTTTTAGTTAAAATGTGTATTCTTTCACAGTTTGAGTCCTGAAATATGCCTGTGCCGTCAGGGAAGTAAAGCTCCATGGATGTGGGTCTTCAGGTGACGTCATTTAATTTCCACAGAACATTGCTAGACGTAGAGTCTAGACCTGAGCAACAGAAGCGACCCCAGATCAAAATTCTTCATCCAGAGGCTTGTACAGTGGCCGCTATGCATGATGGGTGCATCGCTTTATACACTTCCATTCTCACCCTGACGCGTCCATCACTCTTGTACTCATCGGACCGCATGACCTTTTTCCATCGCTACGAAGACCACCTTCATGCTCCCGAGCAAACTAAAGCCTTATTTTTTGATTAGTCTCACCATCAAGTGGTTTTCTTATGGATGCACAGCGGTTCTGATCTCATTGTTCTGATCACATTGCGTGTATTGAAATGCTTTTGCTTTCCCTATTAATAAACATAGCCATGGTTCGACTAATTATGAATTTCCTTAGTTGTTTTTTTTTTTTTTTTGCGTGATGCAGCCCAATAAATTTGATCCTCTTTTCTTGATTGAAAGAGTAACTTGACTATCAAACTTTGTTAGCCAGACATGGTTATTAAATAATGTATGTTATCTGAGACAAGATGTTATGCTTCCCCGCTAAATATATCCGTAATAATGATCTCGGGCGTTCTACAGACTTCAATGTTGGTAGCATAGAAGTGATAACAGTAACTTAATGAAGACACTTTTGTTGATGAGCCCAGACTTCGGAAAACCAGGTGATTAGAACCCATCAATACTAATCAATAATTAACTTCAGCAAAAGTTGTAAGGTATTAGAGCAGCCCTAAGCAGCGTATTCCAGGACGACGTTTACAATCAGTGACCCGAGACGTCTCACAGCTGATGTGCGATATTTTTGCATCAACAAGAGGAAGCCACTTGTGTCTGCAATTCCTGGCCGAATGACAAAAGCGAGCGTGTTGAGGTATTTAAAAACGATTCAGCCGCCAGACACCACTGTGGCTCGGGTACAGATTAGCTCGGCGTGTAATGTTTACTTCGTTCTCCCCTACACGTCGTGAGACAAAGCTGTTTCGGCGAGTCTTAATTCCCAATTGGGAATTTCATACAACAAGTAGTCAGACTCTCTGTAGCAGTTACCTAGATATCAGGTTTACACCGTCGCTGGTTCCACATTGGAACGCAGAGGCAAGCAAACTATTTTTGCTACCATTTGGATATTAATTATTCATTGTTGAGTAGGTGTCGGGGTCATGTTTGTGGCATTGTGGGTGGTGTAAACATAAGTGTATGTGTTTTTCCGTACAAGCTTTTTCCTTCTTTCTTTCACATCTCTCGCTATGATTGTCGATACAATCTGACGAATCAAAAATACATTAAGAACAGATGGGCTTTTTTTAGTACTACTGTTGAGGATCGACTCGCATCCTCAATTCCGTTGACGCTCTCTGACTTTGTCCGGCTCTGTAGGTTGTAAATATTGAGAAATATTCAGGTCTTTACTCCATGTAGTCAATGTTGAATATGAAACTGCCAGATGTCTGTCTAAGTTGCTGGTATGTTTAGACTCTGGCCAATTTGCACTGTAAATGTAAATGCCTAAGGCGTTTCGTGTGCGTGTGTGTGTTTTGTATTGCAGGTGACCCGTCTCCCGGTGGAGAGCTGTTCTCAGTACCGGAGCTGTAAGAGCTGTCTAGGCTCCGGAGATCCTCACTGTGGCTGGTGCGTCCTTCACAACAAGTGAGTCACTGTATTCACACTTTAACTCGGGGAATTCTGGTGTTCGTTATTGCTTGAAAAGCTCACATCAGACAATAATAAGAATCCTTGTCAAAATAATAGTCAAGGTTAGCAGTCAAGGTTAGTCTTAGTATTTGTACTCGTATCGGTTCTTCTACACACTTTAAAAAAAAAATTGTTTTACATCCAATGAATACTAGTTTAGCGTGTTCACACCTAGACCTAATTATCTGAGGGACAGGGTGTTAATTACAGGTCGTGGGTTCATTTCGATTCGGATTCATGGCTTGTGAGGGAATACTTTCCATTCTTTACCTCGTATACCAACAAGGAACTCTGTTTCCCCCTGTGATGTGAAGGAATTTGAGCTTTCCCCAGACTGTTGCCGCAAAGTTGGACGCACTTGATTGTTATAGGATGTTCTAGCATTACAATTTCCCTGCAGTGGAGCTAAGAGTCCCGAACCCGTTCCAGCATGTCAAAGAACCTGAGCACAAAATGAACTCCATGAACACAGGGTTTGTTAGGCGGAGCTTGAACGTCTTGCACGGAGCCCTGACCTTAACCCTACTGAACACCTTGGGGATGACCTGGAACATCGACTGCATCTCAGACCATCTCTATATTACATCAACTACATAGCTACGCTTCAAAATCTAGTGGAAAGCCTTCCCAGGAGAGTTGAGAGTATTACGAGGTGGTGCAAACGGTTAAGGCTCTGGTTTGCTGATCAGAAGGTATGGGGTTCAAGCTTCAGCACCACAAAGCTGCCACTGCACAAAGAGCGAGGCCCTTAAGGATTTGACCGAAATAAAAAACGAATTTCCCCAAGCTTTAAGGTACACGTCACACATATAACTGCATAACTGAATGTTAATCTTATTTCTAATAAGAGGAAAGAGGACTAGATCTGGAATGGGGTGATCAACAAGCACGTATGGGTATGAGAGTCAGGTGTCTACATACGTTTCTAGGGAGCCACTGACTGTAAGGTTTTACATTCAAAAGTGTCCAGGGTATCACACTGAAAAAGTCTCTATGTGTAAGGAAAATGACAGCGGTACCTCAGCATACAAAGTCTGGAGACGTGAAATTTCGTATTGCGAAACACATTTTCCCATAATCTGTTCCAGCTTCCCAAAAATATTACCAATATTACCAATTTCCAACAATATAATCATGTTTTTACTTATGTAAACTATAGACACATTTCGAAAAGCCAGGTAAATTAAGTAAAATATGAAATAAAAAGTCAATAAACCTTACTTAACCTTTAATTTATGATTCTTCTTGGCACCGGCTGCTTTAAAAACCAAACTGAAAGTGGCTCTGTTTTCTTCCTGCTGCCGTTCTTGATAGTACCATGGGTCCCAAGAATGTTATGTATTCACTAAATCTTTCCCAAAATGTAATAAAATAAAATACGAAAAAGCAGAAATTTGCTTGGCTTTCCACAAGTTTTGATCCGCTCCTGGACGTATGCGATGGACTTGGTCCGATGTTCGGTTTGTTCACTTGTATGCTTGTAAGGCAAATTCCGAAATAAGACCTTGTGTGGTATTTTTTCATGGTATACATGGCTTTCACGTGGCCTTACAAGTAAAAATAAAGTAAGCTTAGAGATGGGGATTTCAGAGGACACTTCCAAGGCCTTTGTTAATCCACCCACCTCCATATGTAGACCCTTGGGACACCCTGTAGTCAGCAAACTAAAAGAAAGAAAGAAAGAAAAGTGAATTTCAGTTAGATTTTCTGCCACATAGAGTTATTATTACTAGCTAAATTTCACAACGATACTTCTGGAAGTTTTGTAAACCTAAAAACAAGACCTGAAACTGTATTAGTTAATAGGGTTTTAAGTTGAAAGCTAATGAAAGCTAGTTAGCAAGTTTCTTGTGCCAAGTACCAAATAACGTTACTGTAGCTCAATGAACCGATTTTTATTAACTCAAACTAACTTACACTAAGGTTAGTTAGAGAAGATCAACCTCGATGATGCCTTTTGTCAACCAATAAACTTCAATTCAAAGGGTGTAAAAGTCAAACCAGGACTTTTAATTGCGCAAACTTACAGGAAAAAAGTAAAAACTCCATTTATTTCTCTATATAATCCCCTGCTGCACTAATGTACTTATCCCAGCGTTTCACTAGTGCTTGGATACCATCAAGGTAGAAAGTTTTCTTAGTATCCCGAAACCATGATTGGAATAACTACTTCACATATGAAACCCTGGCCTCCCAGGAACTCCTTTAATTGCCCAAACATGTGGAAGTGGCTTGGAGCGAGGTCAGGACTGTATGGGGGATGTGGCAGTAACTCAAAGTTGAGTTCTTCTAATGTGCAAGCGATGTCGTGAATGACTGTGTTCAGTTCCCGCAGACGGACGTGTCTCCTCGGCAACAAGTTATCAGTTGATTTTTATTATTATTTTTTTTTAGTATCAGATGTTCAACTCGCTCAGTCTTCACGGGAACGACTGCAGTGAGCTCCGAGCCACCTCAGCCGGGATCGATATTCACGGATGTGCGGCTATCCTGCGTCTAAGAGTCTCATCGGCGTAGTGTGCTGGACGTCTCCTGGAAATGTCAATCGGTTTTTACGCCTCCATTCATAAGAAATTCATCACAAGTCCCGGATGGCTTGAACGCCCATCATAATTCCTCATCGATGCATGATTTAAGAGATGCCGTTGTTTAAGCCCACAAGAGAAACATGACAAAGCGTCCCTACAGCAACACAAAGAGCGGAAGCACACAAAGAAAGTGACAAAGAATAACAGTACCTCCATCTGCTTAATCCGGAGTGTTTAGCTTAACATGACTGACTCGTTATATAAGGAAACACCGAGCCACAGGACGACCCTAAACACACTATGCGCTGAGGTTTGTAGGAAGCTTGAGGTTTTTTTTCGCCTGCAGTTATCGAAAGTTCATTTTACACAGCGGCTCATTCAGAGATGAAATGGATCCGTTTTATAATGTTTAGCACAGGATGGGTTGCCAGTTTCTCATCTAAAGCTGCATCTGCATAAGGCATACAAGATGTGGTGCTAGGTGTGAAGGTTTTGAAGGTTCACAGTGTCTTCATTGTCTTCTATCAATTCTATAATCCCCAAATCGAACCCTCGAAACTGGAGGCGCGAGGCACAGTGCTAACCATTACGCCACCGTGCCGACTGTTTACAGTAATATTTTACTTTTAATTTGAGCCATAGAGCAATATTTATTCCTAGTTGGTTTTGTCAACAAACATGAAACAAAACACCTATCTAGTTCTAGCAGACTTACAATGGTTGTCAGGTCGCATCACCCTAATATCAGACCTTTTTGTTTCATGAATTACGTAAAAGAAAAAAATCTAATCGATAACCTTCTTTGCCGAGGTGATCAGAGGTAGTGATTCGAGTGATGAATTTTGGGCTGGAAAAAAAAAACGTGTACATGAGAAACCTGTGATCTGTAAGGGATGTATCTGTGGGAGGAAAAACATGTGTGAGCATGTGTGTGTGTGTGTGTGTGTGTGTTCGCACTCCCTAACCAGTCGAGGTCTCGACGCACAGATGGATCCGGTGGCCTTGGAAGCGTTTTGTAAGAAGTGAAAAACATCGATTAGATTATTTTTTTCCTTTTCTTCCCCTTCCTCCTCTTCTATGATGAAATCTGAGAAAAGTGTCTGAGCGTGTGTTTTCTGTTTCCGTCACCGAGCCAAAGCGAGCATTCGGCAGCCACGTCTCTCCTGCTCAGTCGGATGAAGTTATCCGGAGATGAAACATCACGAGACGCATCACGGTCGCAGGCGCTCGAAGGCTGTCGTGCGATCGTTCGAGTTTTGCAAACTTTCCCTTTGTCTCGTCGTCCCTCGGCAGCCCACGCGCCATACCTTCTTTTCCTCATGATAAAGATCTTTAATTAAGATGCAAATCTGGGGCTGATGGAATAATTAGCGCGAGTCTGCGCCGCGCCCGTCGGAAAACGACATTTGTTTGCATATTAATGCCATATCCCCAGACTTTCCGTGACCTCGCGACAGCCAGCGCGCGCCACAATTAGTGGCACATCAAGCAAAACGGGAGCGAGAGAAAGAGATTTTTAATGGATAACCCGTTTCTCGCTTTCTCGCTCGCAATCGTTTCAGGGGTTACGAGGCGCCTAGCACCGAAATGAGGGGAAGGTAGGAAGGGAGGTGGTGGGGGCAGGGGTGGAGGAGGGTGGTGACATTCGACCCGCGCCGTGTTGCTCACAGCGTCGTGCCCTGCTGGTCTTTCTTTATACACGCGCAGATGACAGACGCGTCAATAGGGGCGGAAAAAAGGAAGGAGGAAGTAAAACGGGGAAGTGTGACGGCGCATTCATCTGTGGAACAGACAGGTCACAAGCTGAGAGCAGCCTGAACACAGGAGGAGGGAGAGAGAGAGAGAGAGAGAGAGAGGGACGGATTTATACAGATGGAGAAATCGTTTAACCCTCATCCTCTGTTCGGGTGCCACTAAAGTTTGAAAGATGCAATTTCAGCACGACGCCTTACGAGCGCCTGGGTTCACACTCTGAGGACGCACCGGTACCCGAACCGTCACTGCCAGCGGTACCCTAAAGGGCCCTTTGTGCTGTTACTAAAGCAGTGTGAAGTGAATGTAGTCTATCTTTTGTGAATGTAGTAAAGCAGAATTGGACCTTAAGGACCAGTTGTGTATTGAAATAATTTTGAATGGTAAACTGTAATCACATTTCCAGATGAAAGATGATGCACGTACAGTACTAAAGAGGAAAGAAGGCATGAAGGTGGAACTCTAGTGACAAGTAAAGGTACCTCCGCTGTACTGAAATGTACTGATTCAGCACTCGAATCAACAGAGAAAATCGACACGATTCAGCACTAGTAGCAGAATAAGTGAAGAATAAAACACAACGCAGGGGGAAATGAATCAACGATGGTGTCATGTGACCTGAGTTCTGGATTTGTTCAGTTTTACTCATTCAAGCATGACGTAAAAGTCTTGAAGTTCCAAAAAGCCAGGCTTTCTTGTTTTTGTTTTTTTACTGTAGTCCTGAGGAACACTTCTCCAGGACAGTTTTTTTTAACTGTCATTTGTGACAAGATTTTTTTTCATTTTCAGTCCATTCCCTATACCTGAGCAGGTTCAGAGGAATGATTTTTGTTTAAGCCATCTAGCTTAAGGCATGAACCAGTGAGAAACAGGTGCAGATGATCAGGTGATTAGTACGCTGGTGATGGAACAGACGAGAGGGGAAACGAGGTCGCTGCTGAGGTTGTTCTATAACCAACAAATTTTTTTATTGTATTTTTAGGCACTTTGAAGCCTGTCTCAGTAAAACATTTGTTCCTGTTTCTTTAATTCAGTGGATGGATAGATGGATAGAAGACTAGTTGGATTCATTCTTTGTTCAAGAATTCTTTGAACAGTATTGTATATTACAAAAGATTAAATAAATTAATAAGACAAAAACGCAGCTTGTGAGTTTACTGAGAACCTATCCAATCCTTAGCAGTTTACCTCGGACTCGGACGAAGCTCTAAAACTGGAGACTCCTTCCTGAAAGACTTTTCCTGGTGTTCACAGTATGGCTTTGTTTCGAAGCTAAAACTTAATCAAGGGTTTGTTTGTTTTTTGGTTCATGTTCTGGCACCTAGTTGGAGGAAGAGTCTCTGGCAAACTTTAAACGACGACTAAACACTAGGGCTGCACGATATTAGGAAAATATGCGATATGCGATATTGTTGTTGAATATTGCGATAATGATATTTCTTGCGATATAACATTTCCCTAGAGAAATGCATTTATTATTATT
>JAQMYK010000039.1:5296874-5312675 GCA_030014345.1 Clarias buthupogon | reverse complement strand
AGCGGGCGGGTGCGGGATAAAACCTCGCGGGAGCGGGCGGGAGCGGGACTGAAAAAACAGTCCCGCGCAGACCTCTAAGGTGGAGCTAAGTTGGAAATCTCTTGCTGGTAGATTATTTTGTTCTATAAAATTGTGAAAACATACACAGGTTCTACTTCTTCTTCTTCTTCTTTAGGTTGATGTTAGCCTAAGGTGCTAACAGCACTCTGCACAATATGACACATACAGTATAAAGCTAGTTACATTTGCGATTGATGCCAAGCTAAGTTAATTTGATACCAAATAACATATAACCATGGTTACGAAAGGTACAAAATAAGAAGCAATTATATGCCGATATTCTAGATTTAGATATTTCTAAATGTTATTGTTCTTAAAATTACCAGTCGTGTGCAGTACTTCGGCAAATTACCCATAATGCTTCACAAGGTGCCAGATAAATTGAGCACAATTTTTTTGAGGGGGAGCTAACTCAATAATAATAATAATAATAATAATAATAATAATAATTCTGTCATAGCGCAACAAAATAGAAACGAATCATTAGTCATGTCACTAAAAATTTTTGTTCCATTGAAATTTTCCTTTTTTAAAAAAATTTGTTACTTTTTTTTTATATATGTTTTTGCCTAGGCTTTATTTGCTGGGCACTTGTTTACTTTGTAGTGACTGCAATACTGAAGACAGAATTCCACACTGTTTGCCTTTTTATTTACACAGAGCACAAAACAAATCAATGTCCTCTCCTCAATTCTGTAATAAAATACAAACCCAAGTCTAGACCTCAGTGCAGAATAATTCAGCTGGGACGTCCTGCTACTGCTGTTAAAGTTCGCCCTACGGCGGTACCTTGGCTGCCACTGGTCTTTTGAGCAAATGCGGTTTTTATTTTATTTATTTTTAAAGCCATCCCTAGTTGCAGTTTTAAAGCAGTATTTCCCACTCCCATTAGCTTTGTATAGGTGAAGTATTCCTTTAACAGTCACAGTTTAAGAGCATTAGCCCAGCGACGGATGCGCGTCGTGCTTGGGTCTGTTTGCCCGTTTCCACTTTCCCCAGCTCCTTCCCCCAAAGAGAGGAGTGTGAATACATCATGCAACATTTTTAATTGGAATAGTTCCCAAATGATTTGGAGCAGGATTTTTTTTTTTCTTTCTTTCTTTCTCCGTTTCCCTACTGAGCGAAGGGAGCATATTTCACGGCTTATAGCATACAGATCCTGAAAATGGGATTAGCAAGGAGGAAGTGATGGGAAAATGAGAGAAATTGAGTGAGTGACCGAGCAATTGGTTGCTTAAGAATTTGTGCAATCAACAGCTCATTTTTCTTTCCACTGGTCAGCACTGAAAGATTGCATTCCGCATTTGTTTGTGTGTCAGTGTGTATACTGTACTGTAGGTCTGTGTGTCTCTGTGTGTGTGCGTCCATGGCTCGGTGCAAGGCAAGACTATTATTTCTCCCCCATTCAAGCTTTTAATGTTTCAACAGACAATAATGCTTAGTCGTGTGATAACTGGCCTATGCACTGTAAGGTTAATGGAGAGACTGTCAGCAGGCAGTAAGCTAGCAGGACTTGCTTAATGGGGTGCTAATCAGTATTAGGAAAAGGGCCTGCTGGGGAACGAGGCAGCTGCTCCCAGCCTGGATATAAAGTTACACATGTCTATGTACAGCTTAGAAAACTACTATAAAATTGAAAAAATATTTTACATCAAGAATGTAAAAAAAAAAAAAAGCTAAAATCAGACAAATAAAAAAATGTTGGCGATACTGCAGTTTTATTCAGTAATTTAAAATAAAAAAAATAATACCTGCAAGTAAGGTTTACTAAACAGGATGGAAAGAGCAATCAATCTGAAGACTTGGATCCGTTCCTGCCTGTGTGTGGATTAGATTCAAATTCTATATGTTTTCCTTTCAATTCAATTCAATAAAATTTTATTTGTATAGCGCTTTTAACAATTGACATACTCGCAAAGCAGATTTACACAATCAAAAGAATTATTAAGTTTGTATGAGATGACCGTGTATGAATCAAAATGATAAGACTGTCCCTGATGAGCAAGCCGAGGACGACGGCGACAGTGGCAGGGAAAAACTCCCTGAGATGGTAATAGGAAGAAACCTTGAGAGGAACCAGACTCAACAGGGAACCCATCCTCATTTGGGTGAAACAAAGGGATTGATCTGCATCATACTGTGTGAGACTGGAAGTTCAGTATAACAGGAGATGTGTTTAAGTTAAACTGGAGTCCAGTTATTGGAGGCTCAGGTAGACTGTAAGAAACTCCAGTGCTGAACTATCAAGCGACTCAGAGAACAGCTGTCTGCACCAGCCGAGGACGACCGTCTCCGTGGAAAAGTGGAACCGTCCCCAGTCAGCACACGCATCCCAGGCAGACCACAAGGGGCATCCATGCGACGAGATCTCTAAACATACCAGTTCACCATAATACTCTACATCCATGAGTTCCCCCAGATCTGCTCCTTTACCTAAGACAAATCTATTTACAAAAGTGCTTGGCTAAATAAATAGTTTTTTAGCCTAGACTTAAACACTGAGACTGTGTCTGAGTCCTGAACATTAATTGGAAGACCATAACCATAACTTCCATAACTTTGGGGCTTTGTAAGAAAAAGCTCTGCCCGTGCTGTAGTTTTCATAATACGCGGTACTGACAAGCAGCCTGCATCCTTTGATCAAAGTAGGAGTGGCGGATCGTAAGACACAAGCAGTTCACTCAGATACTGCGGTGCGAGACCATTTAATGCTTTATACGTCAATAGTCGTATTTTAAAATCGATGCAAAATTTCACAGGGAGCCAATGAAGTGAATGAAAACTTATACCATGCTTACAAATTATGTTGCCTAGAGAAAGCATGTAAAGAGAAAAAAGTAGTGGGCCTAAAACTGAACCCTGTGGAACACCAAACTCCACTTTAGAACATGCAGAATGGTCACCATTTAAATCTACAAACTGGTAAGGATCAGTCAAATAGCCACGAAAGGCCATTCCCTTAATTCCTACTACATTTTCTAATCTGTGAAGAAGAATACTATGATCGATAGTTTCAAAAGCTGCACTAAGGTCGAGTAACACAAGTATAGTAACGCAACCCTGATCAGAGGCCAATAGGAGGTCATTTACAACTTTAACAAGTGCTGTCTTTGTGCTGTGATGAGGCCTAAATTCTGACTGATACAGTTTGTTTATGCCATTCCTATGTAGATATGAACATAGTTGCTGTGCTACTATCTTTTCCAGAATCTTAGAGATCTTAGAGGGTCATGGTCAGGTTTCTTAATTAGCAGTTTAATAACTGATAATTTTAAAGGATTTGGGAACATACCCACTGCTGAGTGAACAGAACGGGGTTTCTTTTATTGCTGGTACTCTCTGCTTGAGAAAATGTGTCGGTATAGGATCTAATACACAGGTTGACGATTTTGAAGAAGAGATGAGTGAAATTCGTTCACTCTCTTCAAGGGGAGTAAAGTATTCTAGGTTTTGATGTGGCGTGGTTAGATTACCATCTGTATAACTTAAATCAAAATCTTTGATTTTGTTATTGAAAAGGTTCATGAAGTCCTCACTACTATATGTTGTTGTTGCCTTTTTTTTTTTTGTAGTTCAGGATGCTCTCCTTCCATGCTATTTGGAATACTAGCAATTTAGTTTGATGCCATTTGTGTTCTAATTTCCGAGCGGTTTGTTTTAAAGTGCGCATGTGATGGTTATAATGGAGCGAGTTTCTTATCTCTAATCATTTTCCTTTTAACTGGACCTACTGTACATTATCCTAAGGTTTAACAAAATGTCGACTCTAAATATTCAGTCGCCTGATCGAGTTCTGTGGAGTCAGATGGCGATCCAATCAAAATTGATAACCCCTGGGAGATTATTGATAAAGCTATGTGTGGTATTTAATGTGAACGTATGTTTAATGTGGTAGCGCGGCGCTGTGCGTACATTATTACTATGACAGACTTTAATTGAGACAAGACAGTGATCCGAGATAGCTTCAGACGGTGGAATTGTGGTTATATTTCTTATACTTAATCCGAAGGATAATATTAAATCTAACGTGTGACCTGCTTTATGAGTGGGTCCTACTACACACTGATTTACTCTGAGTCCAGTATGGACATCAATGCTGTTCTCAGAGAGTCTTCTGGATTCTCAAAATGAATATTAAAGTCTCCAGCAATTAACACTTTGGTCTGATACTAGCAAACGAGGAACTTTCACGGTAACAGTACCTTTCCAGTCGGATGTAGATGAGTAAAATCCATGACTAGGGTTCACTGTAAGGTTTGTATTGTGTTAAAGGGTTGTGTTACAGGGTTCACCAAAATCGATCACCATAAGGTTGTAACATCACTGTCAACTGTAGGTGTTCACCATCTGCTTAACCATAAGGTTTTAGTTTTTTTTTTGTAAAGGTTCATTATCAAGGATTACTGTACAGATCCCTAATAGATCATAGTGATGGGTTGCCCTTATGATTCATTATACACTCTTTTTTTTTTTCTCCTTTAAAGAAATGTCAAGTGGTTTTGGTATAGTAAGGAATACATCTTTTTCTAAAGGTGTTGTAGAAAGCCAGATAGGAGACAGTAAGTGTATAAAGAACCAATAAGGTTAGCTGTAAGGATTTCCTATTGGGGTTTACCCTTACTGTTGTTTATAATGGTTCACCATTAGGGTTATTTGTGAGCTTTCACCATTAGGTTTAACCTGTAAGAGCTCATTTGTAAGTTTGCTGTTATGGTGTTTACTTGTATGATTAACTTGAAGTGTTTGCTGTTAGGGTTCACCTTTAAGGTTCACCATTGGAGTGATTATTTTTGTGTGTGTTTGCCCCAAGGAGTAGTATCAACTTAAATGTTTGTTGTTTTCACATACGGAGATGATAAACACAATCAATCTATCCATCTATCTAATTATAAGGGTTCACCATTGGGTTTCTCCATAAGTGTTTACTTTTAGGGTTCACTATTAGAGTTTCCCATTAGGATTAACTTTAAGGCTTCACTATTTGGGCTTACAGTACCATTAAGATTTCCTGTGTGGGTTCACGTTATGGTTAACTGGAGTGATTTAAAATTAGGGTGATATAATGAGGTATACCAATAGGGTTAACTTTAAAGTAATATATATTACATTATATACAATTAAATCTTTTTGCATATCTCAGCTTGTTGAGGTCAGAACACAACCATCATGTCCTGGCTTTGGAGCAGATGGGATTAATGACCTGGTCGAGAACTAACAGCATAAACGTGATGGGATTCGCGTAACTAAGGGTTTAGCGTTAGAGTTAAAATCTAACGGTTTACACTTCAGCCTTTCTGATGTTAAAAGGTTCTACAGATTTAATCTCTTTTCTTTAATATGTAATGGTTTCTATAAATGAATAATTGATGAATTCTTAAGGATGGACTTTTTTATTTATTTGTTCTTTTTAAAATTCAGTTCTAGGGTTTAATGTGAACATCCCATCAGGATTCAATATAAGGATGCATAATTACTGTATAACGGTATTAAATGGTTTAAATATAAAGATAAATTCTATAAGGTTGTTCTTGTAAGAGAAGCCTTAATTATTCCAGCAGTGTTTCTCTATCACAAACGGTTTCAAGTCCTTCTTTAGAAAGCTGAGAACTCTTAATTACACAATGAAACCCTTGGTCACTGGTTCAGTGTTTCTCCCATTAGTGCTAATCACCAGAGCTCACTATTGGGGTTCTTCTTAAGAGTTCCCTATTAGGATTAACCATTAATGCCCGACTCAAGGATTCATCATTAGGGTTCACTGTAAGAGTTCCCCATTAGGATTAAGCCAAAAGGGTTTACCACTAGGATTCACCATTAAGGATATGAATGTAACTGTTCACCATTAGGGACAGCTTCTCATATACATAACTGTAATGTTTCACAGATAGGGTTCACCATTAGGGGGTTCATCGCAATTAATTTATGATTAAGGTTCACAGTATGGGTCGCCAGTACAGTTCATCATAAGCATTCGTCATTCAGATTAGGGCTCGAGTAGTTATTATGGTTTACTCTACAGCATTTCAGAAAAGAAGAGCACAAAACCTAAGAGAAAATTAACCTAAACAAGTCCAACAGTAAGTAATGAGTATTGGGCATGATACGCCTCTTAATCCCTTCTTAACAAGCCCTTCACTATATCTGTACCCTTTAAACCACATTCAGCAAACACTTCATCTCCGAGTTGTTAAATTCGTAATTAACTGACGATTGGATCTCATTAATGAAAACGAGGCAGCTGACATTAAGGGAGTCGGCCTTAAAAAATTTCCTGATGGTGCCTTTGTGCCGAGAACATAGACGGAGCCGAGAGAAGGGACTCGCACCCAGCCTGGAGATTATACAGCGTATAGTCACTGCTTGATATGACATCTAATCTGAACGTAATGCGTGTATCAGAACGAAAATGGGTCTAGCGGTTGAAGTGGCGCTTCCAGTCGGATTAACGATAACCCCAGCTGATTTCAGTCCCGTTAATATTCCAAGACGAGCAGCACGGTTTGCGCGGAGGGACGTTAGCGGATTAATTATTGATAAAGAACAGCAACAGGGGCTGAAAGGTCCGCCGTACACACTGGATATTTCATACCGCGAGTATTGATCATTAGTTGTCTGCCTACAAACTCCTGTTTGTTTCAGGAGGGTTTTTTTCCCCGTGTTTGTCTCTCAAATATCGTATTAGATGGGGAAAGAATTTTCAGAAGGGATAAAAAATTTTTTTTTTAAAGATTTATTTAGCAAATTACAAAGCAGGATGGAACTAATGATCCAATCTCGCTTTTTTTGGGAGAAAAAAATGGGATGTAGCAGCTGAGTCCTGTTCTTAACAAAAAAAAAACAAAAAAAAAAGTGGAAACTTGATGAAAAGTCCATTATAATCCATTAGTGGACTCACCTGCACTAAATATCTATAACTCTGTTTTCATGTCACTGTGCTTTTTAATTTTTTCCCCCCCTCTTCCCTGTTCCTGCTCTTTGAATCATCTTTTTGTAAAAGCACTCTGAAATGGATTGGATTGGGCTGAAAAACCCTCATGTAACCCACTCGAGTGCGCACTACCGCGGGTAACCATGTAGCCAAATGGCTCGAACAAATCCACTCGCTCTTTCACTCATCATTCTCCATTTTAGTCTTTTCCTCCCTCCTTTATTATCTCAGTCCGTCTGTTTGTCTCTGTATTGCGCTCTCTCTCTCTCTCTCTCTCTCTCTCTCTCTCTCTCTTTTTTTGTCATGCTCTCTGTATGCAAGTTTCCCCTCCAACACTGTTCCTAGCGCTAGCCTTCCTCCGCGCTGTCACTTAGTCACTAACTTCAGCTTCGTTCTGCAGTAGCACTGTGCACAGCCAGACAAGTCACATGCTCCGCCGTGGAAAATGAAGTGCATTAGTGGCTGAAAAGGAAATCCCGGTAGCCGAACAGCGTCAGTCAGCCAGGCGTGATGTTTCTCTGCGACGTTAGATGCTTCGTCGTTCGCTCGTTAATTAAAGCCTGCTGTTTTTGGTCGAACGAGTAAAGCGCTCGCTCTGCTGCCCGATTCTCTTTAGGAAGGTTCTCCTCGGTTGTTTGGATGACGTGCGATCGTTCATCATTTCCAGGGTTAACTCCAGCCTCGTGTTTTGTTTTTTTCTTTTTCCTTTTCTTTTTTTCTTTCTCCGTTCCCATCCTTCGCGCAGAACTAAAGCCGATTCATTTACCCTGATAAATTGGATTCATATCGTGCTCTGATCGTGCACTTCCCCTCCTCCCCTGCTACCTTCACTTCACCACCTGTGCCTCCCCTGTGCCTCAGCAGGGAGTAAATCTTGCCTTTCATAACTCCCCGATATGAAAATGAGATTTATCGGCGTGCCGATGCGCCGAGCAAGCCGAATCAGCTGGCCGGGTAGAGATGGATGGCGGCACCGCTCGGAGAGTTGCATCATTGTTAAACTCTCAGCAGCGCGGCTCGCCGTGGAACCGGGCGGCCTCGGCTCTGATTTATGACTCCTGCGCCGGCAAATTACTTTTACAGCCTCCTTGATTATTGTTCAGTGTTAAACAGATAACAGATCGCACTAAATGCGCTCGAACACACAGCTGCGGCAGAGGACGAAGCGGACACGGACACAGCAGCATGGCGTCTCCAAAAGGGGTCCTTCTTCTTCTTCTTCGTTTGTGTGTGAAGGTTATAAGGTGTTGTGGGACTGGGTAAACACGCCCAAAGGAGCATTTGCTCAGCAGATGGTGCCAGAAATCTGGAATCTTTCAGCGAGGAGGCACTTTTTTTTGGCGGCCCCTGTGGAACGTATACTTATTTACAGTACTGTGGAAAAGTGTTGAGACACATCTCGTTTCTTTATATTCAGCTTCCAACAGCCTGAGATCTTCTTCTTGTATTTTTACGGAAGTCTTGAGGAATAGTTCTCCAGACAATTTTAGGCAAATTTTTGTATCTCTCATTCTCAGTCTACTCCCTAAAAATAGCATCTAACTTAAGACATGAACCAGTGAGAAACAAGTGAAGATGATAATGATGACTGATGATCAGGATGGTGATTAGTATACTGCTGATGCTGAATGCTGACGAGAGGGGAAATGAGGTCGCTGCTGAAGTTCTTACAGTTTAAAAGCTGTAAAGCCAGACAAGATAAGTTCGGGTGATCTCTGTCTGTGTGTAAAATGATCATTTTGTAGGCATTTGCATTGGAAAGCCAGAGAGCTACAGGTTTTTCTTAGAAACATTAAAAAACATTGAAATTATGATATTTATTGACTAACGCTAGTTGAAAATATTTCACATCAGTATAGTGGGTTATTATGGTGGCGTTATTAGCGAAGGTGTCGATACCAGTGGCTTTGATGAATGCTTCGATCGGTTCCAGACAGACAGGCCTGTAATGATACTGAAGCCCATATTCATTTACCGCTTCATCAGTGTGGTGCGACGAGGAAAACCCGCAACTCGTAAAAAGAAACCAAAAAAAAAAGCCATAGAGGGACGCGGCAGCTTTGTAATGGGCTTTTTAACCTCTTGTTTTGTTCTGCTTTTTTCCCCCCTAACAGCCTTCTTATTTCTTGTAGCACATCTGGATCCATGTGTGTGTGTGTGTGTGTGTGTGTGTGTGAGAGAGAGAGTGAAGGCTAGCTCCTTTTGAATGAGCCACACTCATTGTTCTCAGTCCAGTAGAGTGGAAGTAATGGTTCCTCTTAAGAAAACACGCCTAATGAATGCAAATGAGTCCGAATTCAGGGCCCCTAAGATTACATCAGGTGTGTTAATGATTAAATGGCTTCATTTCAGCTTTTCTGTCGTCTTCAGGGTTGCCCCCAGATCCTGCACAGCAGTGATATCCTGGTTCCAGCAGGTGTCGTCCGACCAATCACGCTACGAGCACGAAACCTCCCTCAGCCCCAATCGGGCCAAAAGAACTACGAATGTGTGTTCAGCATCCAGAGCAAAATCCAGCGCGTCCCAGCCGTGCGATTCAACAGCTCCTGTATACAGTGCCAGAACACTTCGGTAAGAACCCGCTTCGCTTTCCTTTCGCTTTCATGTACGCGAGTTCTTTTTATAGGAATTATTCCCAAAAAAAGGCTAGCGGTGCCGACACTTTATGCAGATTTTATGTAAATTCAACACTCTTTCTTCTACTTAAACAAGCAGCATGTTTTTCACGGTCTGAATTTGCATGTCGGCACCTGATTGGTTGTTTTATTTTATGATGCAATTAGATGTTCCTGTGCATCCTGTATTACATTAAAAAAATCAAGACAAGTGATTTATTTCAAAAGGATTTCGTCATAAAAATGAAAACTTTAAACATGTTGCTTTGTGAAAGAATGATAACAAAAATGTAAGGTTTTTAGGCAGACTAGTTACTGTAAATCTTAGACATTCTGCATTTTCTCCAAACAGGTTTCAGTGGGTCACATTATAAATGAACAGTTTGAGATTTGTAGGGGTTAAAGTGTCTCCAACAAGTAAATGCCTGGAGTTGAGTAACAATTTAGTGATGCCCGCTTTGCCCGCAAAAAAATTTGGTGTGTGTCTCCTGAAACAATAGTTCAAACTATAACTGTTTATAAGTTCTACATAATCTTCTCTTGAAAAATATTGACTAAGTTTATTTTTTTCATTTAAATATTTATCACACCACTTAATATTAAATCATATGTGATTTATTTTTTATTCTTCTTCTTTTTAATTAAGACAGTTACCAGTTAAAGGTCTAATAATTTACAACTTCTTAAACAAGTTATCACAGTTGTTAGAGGTCCTCTAAATACACCGAAAATATTTCACAGTCCCTCCGTTTCACACCTCCTTCAAATGTGCCAATTTACTCCCGAGCCCCGCCCCACTAGAGGGGATCTTCTTATATGAGGTCACATTAGAGGGCAAATCTAATTAGCTTGATGTAACCCTGGCCAATACAAAAATAAAAAGAACAAAAAGAAGGAAAGTTTTTGTGCTTTTTGTGTAAAGAAGTGACTATAGTTTGCCGCTCTGATCCCCAGATCCCCGTGCTATTGAAATAGGAAAATAGTTTCGCCATGTCTGTCCATCTGGGAAAGAACCCGTTTCTTCCACATGCAAGGTTTTGGAAGCTCGCTTTTAGATATCGACTGAATTCTGAGCCGGAGATTGTGGTTTCCAGCTTGAATAGCCCGTGTTTTGTAAACAGCATCGAAGGCATCAATACTGCCCGCTTTCAGCATCCTCATTTTTCATCGGCATAGCCTTTCGAGTATATACTAACCCAGATGGTGTTTGAACAAGTGTTGAAGGCAGACATGTATTATACTGGCACGTTAAGTAGAGTTCACTCGGTAGCAGGCTGTCTATACAGGAGGCCTCTTCAGCGAGCACTAGATCACTGTTAGTGAGGAGAGACTTTCTTTTTTTCTTCTTCTTCTTTTACTGAAAATGCTGTAAAGGTGTCAAGGTGACTTTCCAATAAGCAGCTTGAAGACCAGGGGAAAAAATAAACAGAAAGAGGAAAGGGGAAAGAAAAAAAGTCCAACCTCAACTCCTAACAATCTTTTCATGATCCAAGTGAAAAATGGGATACGTCAGGGGTCGACACTTGTAGTCTTTTTTTGTTTTGTTTTCTTCAACTCTCTCTTCCTCTCAATGTCATAATTCTCATCTTTCCTGTCGCCTTTTATTCTCCTTTTCAGTTTCTGTTCTGACGTTGGTTTCTTCCTTTCCATCTTCTCCGCTCTTTAATCCCACGCTCGCACTCCGTCACCATCTTTGTCTCCGTATTTCTTTCCTTCACCCCCCGAACGGTTTCTATATCGACTGCCACACTCACCCGGGGGAATCTTGTAAAATAATTAGTCGGGAACTGAATGTAGCGCGTAATGCAGCCTGACAGCAGATCAGGCGCTGGTGTGGAGGTGGAGCGTGTGCCTTGTGCCCTTTCGACCTTTAGAAGCCAAGGGTCACCTTCCTTTGACAGGCACTATTGACGTCCCATAGTCATTTAATGATGAGCATCACGTCCGTGGGCCGCAGGGTACCGGGATCGATCATTGTCCTCTTGCGGGATGACATGGCGGCGAGATTTCAGAGCAGGACATCGACTGATCTTTCCCACATCTGTTTCCTTTCAGCCTCAGTTCCTCCCCCATGGCTTGTGTGCATGCACCCATGACCTCTGACCCCATCCCTGTCTCGAATGCATCTCAATCTCTATTAAGGTCTATAGTTTTCAGTCATTGAGGTCATTTTGAAAATGGCTTGTGAAATTGCATCGCCTTGGATCCTTCAAGCTCTTCCTAGCTCAGATATCGACAATATCATCTGCCTTAGAAAATAAGTTTTAACAAATTATAAAAATGTAAACATTTTTAATTTATCCCTTAAATTATAAATCAGTTAAAACCCCTACATGAGCCTGTTACAGGCTACAGATCTGAATCTGCCCCTTTTGGTTCTGAGAGGAAACCCCCCACCCCCCACATCTCATTTCGCTTGTTCCATTCTTCTCGTCTCCTCTCATCTCATCTCATCCACCCTTCCCCCTGTTCCCTTGATCTCTTTGTTTCTCAGCTCTCTCGTTGTGTACGGATGGTCAGATTAATCGATACTCTGATTACCAGTGACACAGCAAACACGGATCGCACAGTTTCCTCCTCGTGCCCTCCCTTTCCTTTCTTCATTCCTTCCTTCCTTTTTCCCCACCTTGACCTCTGCCTCTCGTACTCGTCATTCATCTTCGGAACCGAACAGCAATCCAACACCGTTATAGACATGCTACAGATTACTCCTGTTCCCAAAGGGGGTGTATGTCATCATTGTGTCTTCCTTCCCCCCTCATATCCACAGGCTAGCACGCGCTCGTACACGCAAGGCACAACGATCAATCACTGTGTCCGTCAAGGCAAATGGCCCCGCTTCTCCTCCTCAGCCGGCAAGCCAGGTGACTCCGAGGCCATGGCGCCCATGCTAATGAAATTGTGAGCATCTTTAGATGGGTGACAGAGAATCAATCAGCCTTATCTTTCCACACTCAAGGTCCTGGCACCTGGCATAGCTTCATTATATGCAATGTACCTTTTTTTTTTTTTCCCCTCCCCAAGTCTGAACTTTTCCACCAGAGCATCAGTCTGACTGGGGTAACATCAAGATTTTAAAATGATGTCATCTTAGAAAACTGGAGAATTCTTTTTCTTCTGTAAAAAAAAGTTGTTTTGGTAGATTTTAATCTAACTGGGGTGCAAACCCAGCAAAGTACAAAGGGTGTCAATCCAGGACATTTAATTGTGCAGAACAGTTCTGAGAATAAAAACTCCCTTTATTTCTCTATATAATCCCCTGCTACACTAATGCACTTACTGTTTCGCTAGTGCTTGGATACCATCAAGGTAGAAAGTTTTCTCAGTATGCTCAAGCCATGATCGAACTCCCTGCATCATGTCTGAAACCCTGATCTCCCAGGAATTCCTTTAATGGCCCAAACATTTGGAAATGGCTCGGAGCAGGATCAGAACTGTATGAGAAAATCCGGCAAAAACTCCCTGCCAAGTTCATGTAATATGGAAGTGGTGGTAGTGAATGAATGTGTGTACAGTTCCCACAGACAGATGCGTCTCTTATCCACGGATTTGTAAGGAACATGCGTCCCACTTGCCGCATGTTCACGTGAACGACTGCATTGGGCTCCGAGCCACCTCGTCCAGTTCAAATGTTTTATTGCGGCTATAAGTCTCATACCTACCGTGCATCTGTTGTTTGGCATAGATTTTATTACAAGTCCCGGTTTGACATGAACACCCCCTCGTAATTCAGCAGATTAAACCCACAGATGTACATGGAAAATATATTGTATCATAACTGATAAACGTATGACCTATAGTTCAGTCGGCCTATGATTAAACCCCCACAACTTCTCTTACAGAATTTCTTAGATTTTTACTTTTTTCTATTTTTTTTTACCATGACATTTCAATATGAATGATTTATTCTTCGTTTCTTGTTCAAAACTGATGTGTCTCATTAGTGAGATGTTCAAATATGGAGTGGCAATCCGCAAAAACACACCCACTTTGCATTAACCTCTCTCCTGAAATTAATTTCTGAAGACAAATAAAACCCACTCAAACTTCACTATTAAAACCAAAGAGCTAGTCCAATTCTCTTCCAGCCAAGGAGTGTGAAAATGAATGCTCAGTGAGGATAACTGGGGTTTTAGCAAACCATAAGAAGCTATTCACTTATTCAGAGATGTGATAATTTGCTGATCCGTTGCAGGAATTTAATGCAGCTGAATATTTGAATAATTGATTAAACTTTATGCACCACCAACCCGTCGCTAAACGACTGCCATATAAAACGTGACCGTTAAAACTTTGGTCAATTTTTAAATACCCAAAGTTATTTCCAGAGGAACATTACACACCATATTAGTCACAAATGATTTCATTAACTGACAGCACCAGCTACTTGGCACACCTGTTTGAACTCGTATGCTTCAGTAGCTCTGTTATTTTCAAAGACTGTCTTAAAAAAAAAAAAAAAAAAAACTGAACCCCCCGAACCTCCTGCAGGCGCTGGTGTTGCGTTACAGCCAGTACGCTTGCTCATATCCTGATGCAAATGTGCTCCCTCAGGCCATGTCTCACACTGGAGCAACAACCCATTATTTTTGACAAAAAATTAAAAAATCTAGTTAACTTGTCCTGTGTTCTCCCTAATTTTTCCGCTGCTTCCCGCCCCTGCTTGGTCGCAGCCCTTAGACAGCTGCCTTTTCAGCTTGTCACAATACCGCTATTGTGTGACTTCAGAATCTTTTAGGCAAGAAAGGGCCATGCTGTACTCTCTCGATGTGGTATTCAGAGGTACAATTTAGATTCTGATTTCATTTAGAGCGGAGGATTCGGAGATTGAGAGACGTGTAATTATGAGACGCAGCGGAAGTCACTGAAGGGAAACTAGCGTATTAATAATTATTGTGGTGATGTTGACAGATTTCATTTATTACACATGTTCGGAAATAACAGGCACGGACGTAATTAGACTTCAGATCACTCAAAATCCACAAGGGTGTACCTCAGGGGTGTGTTTTAAGCCTGTTCTGGGTTTTAAAGGAAGTGCTTGAATGGATATTTGTAGATTTCCTCCAGCGCTACACAGTTTTTTTGTAGATTTAATAGTTTTATTACATACAGGCATGTTGCACTTGTTTCAAAGATATGAGACTTCATCATAAAGGAAAAACTACAAGTAAGGTATATCTCAGTCGTGTAATAAGCCTATTTTAGTTTCTGAATGAAGTGCTCGAATGGACGTTTATAGATTTTTTCAAGCATGTTACAGGCTTTAAAGGTAGAGCTTAAATGGAAAAAAATAACGCAGAGCTTAATATCCTTTATTAAACAGCCTACGTGTTCATCATCTGAACCTATTTGTTTTTATGTACTTTTTTTACAGTATATGTACGTGTTTCAGAGACATAATTAGACTTCCAATCACTCAAAGTGTACAAGTGAAGTGTGTTAAGCCTATTCAAAGTTTTAAAGGGGACCTATTATATAAAATTGAAAAAGAAAGGGCTATTTCAGCTGGTGCATTAACAGATGCATTTTAGGGGAGCTTTGAGATCTGTGTTCATTTTTTGTAGTATTTAAGTATGGGACCTTTTAAAGGAAGTTGTTACAGTAAATGGATATTTGTAGATTTCTACCAGCTCTACCTTTTTTTTTTTTTTTACTTTATTCTCAGACAGGGTGCTTATTCATTGATTATGTGAACCCATTTATTTGTAATAGTTTTCTTATATACAGTAATTGCACTTGTTTCAAAGACATAATTAGATTATAGTTGCTCAAAATCTAAGTTAAATGTACCTCAGGGGTGTGTTTTAAGCCTACTCCAGATTTTAAATGAAGTGCTTGAAGGGATATTTGTAGATTTCTTCCAACTCTCCAATTGAGGTAATAGTTTTCTCACATACACACATTACACATGTGATCTGAAATAACAGAGGTGTAATTTGATTTTAGATCATAGAAATTCCATAAGGGTATACCTCAGGGGTGTATTCTAAACCCATTATGTTTTCCTCATTCATATATTATGCAAGGTTTTAATTGGATATGATTATGCTTCCCCTAACCTTACGTTATTTGCAGTGTTGGGTGTAACGCGTTAGAGCAGTGGTTCTCAACTGGTTTGGCTATGGGACCCACATTTTTACATGGTCATCAAGCCGCGACCCAAATTTTTAGGAACTATAATATAATTTTAGGAATTAT
>JAQMYK010000039.1:5232108-5244830 GCA_030014345.1 Clarias buthupogon | reverse complement strand
TCCCAGCTAGGACTTTTTAAGCTAAGATAGGAGCTCTCTGAGAGAATTCTAAGAAGCTTTGTGAATACGGGCCCAGGTTATCACATCTGTAGAGATTTTCTTCCCTAATGACATGGACAATGTTCCAGGACTCAGATTGTGAAAGAGTGTCTCTGGGAGCTTGAGGAATTGTTTTTACAGATGAACTGGATCAAATTGCACAGCGTAATTGAAGCTAAAAACATTTAAAAGAAACCTTTAGTATGCAATTAAAAGGCATTCTTGTGTTGTTTTGTTGTTAGAATTGAACAAAAGGTTAAAATGACCTACTGTAAAAGTATTACTACATAAATAGATTGAACAAATGTATTTAAATGTTTATTCAGAAAAAAAATAATCAATGCCTTACAGTTGATACAGTTAAAGGACCCTCTGACCTCAAGTGTTACTGAGACTTTGAGAGGCCCATAAGTATCTTTTGAAAGCCTGCAGTGATGAAACGTGAGGAGCGGCGATGAACACTCAACACTTTTCTCCAGGGAGCATTCAGTCGTACGGTTCCAGCACTGTGACTTCTACACCCTGTGAATGCTCCTTTTCAATCTTCTTCTCTAAAAGCACCCACCCATTACCAACTTTATTCATTACTACAGTAATGTACTGAGTGGTCCCTGGGGATCAACTTGACTGTCCAAATAAAGTAACCCAAATTAAGCAGTGCACCCAGGTACACAGACGCAGAGAAAAGTTTCTGAAGGCCTGCTTCACAAAGCTTCTTAAGCCTAAAAGTTGCTTCTAGTGACAAAATCCTAAGAAAATTCTTAGAATTATGACATTTTATTAGAATTTCCCCTTAAATTTAGGGTTAAATCTTAGTAAAGATAGAAATTATTCACAAAACATCTTAGCTCTAAAAACAGCTCCTAAAGTAAAAATTGCTAAGAGTAGAGAGGAGGACTTTTAAGATGTTTAAGAAATATTCTCCAAACACTGAACATAAAGCTAAAAGTAAACACTGCTCTTCAGTCCAAATTGGATTTCTTGTTGTTTTACTTCGTTCAATCTCTATTGGATTGTTGGCTACATACCATCCAAAAGTGCAACTTAAATAGACTGTCAATCATGTATTGTAAATTGGTAAATAGGTGAGCTCCCATTTGACTCCCATCAATCTAAAATGGATTACAAGTAATAAAGTCAGTACAGTAAATAAACGTAAGAACTTAAATATAGTAACTACTGTGTGGAAATTGGTTGCACACATTAAAATTTCAAATTAATATTTCGCTGTTTTAATTAACTTTAATATATTTAGCCTGTAACAGAAACTTTGCATAAAATAGCCTGCATTCATGATTATACAATTTCTTTATTTACAAACATTATGATTTCACTGTCCATTCTATTTTTATATATTCTATATTCACAAAGAGCACATTTCAAGACCTTTGCAGAGGTCAGAGGGTATTTTTTATTAACCAATCACAGTCCTTGAATTGCTGCATCATCCCTAGCAACGGGATCAACCACACCTCCTCACTAAGATAAAGGTTTTTCCTTACACAGAGTTGTTTTAAGAAGTTTTCTAAATCACTTTTAGTCTAGGACTCCCAGCTAGGATTTCTTAGGCTAAGATAGGAGCTCTCTAAGAGAATTCTAAGAAGCTTTGTAAATAGTGAGCTTAGTGCATACAGTATGGTTAATAGGGATTTTCAGCATGTGACAAAACAAAAATGGTAGTTCAGTCAACATTTTAAAATATGTCTATCTAAACACTATGTTACTGGCTGTACTCAGATCCTAATATAAATAAGTGTACTATTACAGTAGGTTCTACTAATTCTTGCAACACTTTACATAAAATTATCTCAAGCAATGCAATGCAAGTTATGGGACTCTTACTGTATTATAAGGCAGTGATTCACCACCAATTACAGTTTAGATTTTATTAATGTACTGTACAATCAAATGCATCTGTTATACAGTATATGGATATTGACTTATTATTTCATTCATCTTCAGTAAATGCTTTATCCTGTGTCCACTGTACAAGCCTCTGGAGGCAGTGTTATGATCTGTGGTGGATTCAGTTGGTCAGGTCTAGGCTCAGCAACGTTACATACTGTATGTGGCAAAAAATTAAGTCAGCTGAGGACCTGAATGTACTGAATGACCAGGGCATCACATCTATGGAGTTTTTCTTCCCTGATGGTAGTGGGCATATTCTAGGATTTAAACTGTGAAAGAGTGGTTCTTGGGAAGATGAGGGATCATTTTCACACCACTGAACATCTAAGAAAACATTCTGAAGTGGTTCAACTCTCAGTTTGTCAAGACAAGATCTCGACCATTATTAATTTAGTTCTGAATGGATATGAATGTTGTGATGTTGCATAAGGTTGTTGAATGCAATTAAATTGAATGTAATTAAAGCTCAAGCCGGTGCAAACAAAATATTAGGGTACAACTTTTTTTTTCTTTCTTTTTTTTTTTTTTGACTGGCCAGTCAGTGTATAAAGGCTTTTAAAACATCAAAAACATCATTTTACATTTTTCACCGATTTTACTTTTTCGATGATTAATGGCCAATTTTCTTTTTCTCTCTCTTTTTTTTTAGAGATAAATTAGTCATCTCTAAGTTGAGGAAGTTTGATGCACCAAACCTGGGCTCCGCACTGAACCCTGGAAGCACTTAGCATTTAACTTTGATGGCTCTTCTTGAGAAGCACTCGGCCGCTCCGTAAAAGCCTTTGATCACTATGATTTTGAATGAATGCAAGAGAAAGCCTACTAGTGTTCAAAGTAACATCAAATTACTGTATTTTGCTCTTAACATTGTGAACAAAATTGTCTGACAACCTTTTTCCGCATAATGGCTGATTCACGGGGGAAAAAAGGCTGTTTGAGGAGTTTCTTTTTTTTTTTTAACATGTTTAAAACCTAGTTGAGCCTAAACCACTTTACATGAGACGGGACCAAAAACGGCACCTGGGACCGTGCGCCATTACAGGCTCTGATTGCATAAATGCACCATGAAAAACATCACCTCTCAATTGAGAAATACAGATACTGTATCTGTCTGGATGAAGATGATTCAGGCATGATTTGTACACTAATGTATAATGCAATTTATTTCATTTTTCTCGCTCTGTGTTTTTTTTTTTTTTTACTGGCTGATATTTTCCGGCTGCCACCATGAATATTTATGTATCTGAGAGGTGTAACATCTGAAGGGGATAAACAGAAGTGGCACACCACCAATGAAAAGGAAGGGTTGAAGAAAAAGATGGAGGGAAAAACAAGCAGGCAAGGAGGCAGCGTGCCTCTGGTGATGTACAAAACCTATAAATAAGTAATGTGTTATGAGGAGGGAGGGCTGCTCATTAGCCTGGCTCTCTCTATCCTGCAGCGATGATGTGTATGTGTGTGTGTATGTGTATAGGCAAAGTAGAAAATGACTACACACTCTCTGTTTCATAAAAGCGTCCGTCACAACCCTGACTCAACCAGTGAGCCCTTGAACTCCAGCGACATAAGAGAAGAGCTAACATTTTCCATTACTCACTAGCTTCAGTGCTACATGATAGTGGTGTGTTGGTTTTAGCTCGAAGACATCTTTCAGCTCTGATGCCAAAGCCACAGCAAGAGAAGCTCACATTAAAGCCTGATTTGTTCCCAGAATTCATCTGAAACTTTGTCAAAGATGTAAAACCAAAAAAAAAAAAAAAAACCTCCATAAAATATTCAACAGCACAAACCATAAGAAGTAGAAGGGAAAGAAATGATGAGCAGGCAACGCTGAGGCCTTGATGTTGTGTCGGATTTGTCACGGTTCAGTTTTGAGGACGAGAAGTTTATTTTTAATATTTTTTTAATGTGAAGCAGTGCTTCTTATGTCAGTCATCAGGATACGTCAGTCAGATAATCAAAAAAAAGGAAAGAAAAAAAGATTATGTACACATTAGGGAAATGGAAAAGAGTGGAAATATATCCTCTGATACACAGATGTAGAAATCCCTTACTATCACATATCTGTTTGGCTTCTTTCTTGATTAAAAATAACTCTTGGCTAAGTTTATTCACTCACTCACTGCCTATGCCATTGTACCCTGTATACAGGCTCATGGGGGGACTTGACCCTATACCCGGAAACTAGCCGAGGTACACCATGGACTACTCTGAATCACAGGGCACACGCACATGGGCAATTTGGGAACCTCAATTACAGTTAATCTGCATGTCTTTGGACTTTGCACAGGGAGAACATGCAAACTCCATGCACACTAACCTGAGGTGGGAATCAAACCTGGACCCTGGAGGTGCGAGCTCACAGTGCTAACAGTTGTACCATGCAAACACCACACACACAGACCCGAGGTGGGAATCGAACCCTCAATCCTGGAGGAGCAAGGCGACAGCCACTAAGCCACAGTGCTGCCTATGGCTAACTTTATGGCTAACTTTCATTTTTTTTACAACACAACATCACCAAGCATTCATAATTTTTTCCCCTGACCACATTTCTTCCACAAAGTTGATGGTTCAACACTATCCTTCCAGATTTTAATAATCTGTCAGGGTTATTAGCCCAATTGCTGTAATTGTAAAGGTTTTTTTTTTTTTTTGCCTGATGCTAAGTAATAATTTGATCATTCTTAAGTAGCCTCTTTTTGTTCCTTTTAATCAATTTATTTTGTCCAATCACTAATGTTATAATGATGCTAATTCATGCCACATTTAAAAGCAAAATTCCATAACAGCTGGTATAGCATTGATGTTATCTAGCAGTAACCCTGTTAATATATGGGTCTTAGTTTTACACAAATTTAAAATGATAATTTGATTATTCATACACTGACTTTTTTAGTTGAAAAGATACAGTGCTTTACAAAGCTTCTTAGAATTCTCTCAGAGAGCTTCTATCTTAGCCTAAAAAGTCCTAGCTGAGAGTCCTAGACTAAAAGTGATTTAGAGCAAGTAAGGAAAGTATAAAACCCTTTATCTTAGTGAGGAGGTGTGGTTGATCCTTTTGCTAGGGATGATTGGTTAATATAAAAATCTGTTAAGGTCTTAAAATACACTCTTTGGGGCCTCAGAGTGGCGCAGTGGTAAAGTGCTCGCCCTATCATCCGAAGATCGCGAGTTCGATTCCCGGGTGATGCAGTAAGCTCTCGCACCCGGAGGTCTAGAGGGAGCTGATTGGCCGAGCTTTCTCAGAGGGAAGGGATGAGAGGTGCTCCCATGTTAATCACGGCTCTACAGCCAATCAGGGGCGTCTGTGAGCTCACGCAAGCGGAAGGAGTGGATAGCGCTGTCCTCCGAGTGTGTTACGCCGCCCACAATGGTGCTTGAGCGAGCAGATCGAAAAATGATGGTCGGCTGGCGTCACGTGATAGTGTTCGGTCCTCCCGAGTCACTGGTAGTAGTAGTAGCCTTAATGTAGGAGCCCGCTACAGGCTACTTTATGCAAAGTTTATAAGCTAAATATCTTAAAGATAATTAAAACAGCCAAGTGTTTAAAATGTGTCTACTTTTGAAGCAACCGATTTCCATACAGTAGTTACTATATTTAAGTTCTCACATTTATTTACTAACTGATTTTATTACTTGTACTGTAATAGAATAATTCTAATTCTATTCTATTCTATTTTACTTCTATTTATTGTTATTTTTCTTTGAATATTTACATTTCTATTTCTTTAATTTTATTTTCCTGTCTATATTTTCCTGTCTAAATATATATATATATTTTTTCCCTATCTAACTTTTCCTCGCTTCCCGGTAAATTAATCTGAGCAACTGTATAACCAAGAGTAATTTCCCTCTGGGATTCATAAAGTTTTTTGAATCTTGAATCTTAATCCATTTCAGATTGATGGGAGCAAAATAGCTCACCTTTTACTAATTAACATGACTGTCGGACAGTCTGTTTAAGTTGCACTTTTGGATGGTATGTAGCCAACAATCCAAGAGAGATGGAAGGAAGTAAAAGAAGAAGACAACCAGATTGGAAAGAAGAGCAGTGTTTACTTTTAGCTTTACATTCAGTGTTTGGAGAATATTCCTTCTTTCCGCCATTTTGTCCTTTGCTATAGAAACTCTTAAGTTTCTAGGTCTAAGATGTTTCGTGAATCATTTTTATCTTAACTAAGATTTAGTCCTAAATGTAAAAAATCTTAATTTTTAGGATTAAGAAGCTTTGTGAATACGGGCCCGGCAGATTAGGCTAATTGGCATTCCCAAATTGCACGTAGTGTGTTAATATATGTGTGTGCCCTGCGATGGATTGGCACCCAGTCCATGGTGTACCTAGCATCGTGCCCTAAATCTCCTGGGATAGGCTCCAGGCCCCCCCGTGACCCTGAATACAGGATGAAGCGATATACAGTAGACGATGAGTGAGTGAGTGTGTAGCAGTGGTAACTGACTTTAGGACCCTGAGGACAGCTTTGAGATGCAATATATTATGTCACCACTGCTGTTTCTCATCTCATGCTCCGTATGCACGCTGCATGCTGAAGCCCAGTTCAAGTCATTTTTTTTTCCAATGGCCCATTTGACAAATGACCCCCGCTCCTAATGTCCGGTCCACTTATGTAGAGCCGGGTTTCAAACAGTGCCGAGCGTTCATGATGAATGAGGTCTGTGACTCCGGACATGGCACTCGATCATCGAAGGCCTAATCTAATCCCAATCCAGAGGCGTCAGACAAAGCTTTGAGAGCCACTTTGCAAAATTAAAAGCTGCCTCCTGTTTTTTTGCCCATCATAAATGCCTTGCTCTTTCCCTAAGACTGCACACGTCAGCTTTCAGGTTTTTGCATGTCATCGATTTAGGTGGAGTTTTTACAGGCCTGACACACCTCTCTCCTTAGGATTCTTGCTCGCCTGATTTTTTTTAATTAGCCTAATATGGCAGGTGGACTCGTGTCCTGGAGGGCTACAGTCTACAGAGATTTCAAAAAATTCTGTTCTAAAACATAATAGATTTCAGCATTATTAACCAGCTCATGATTTGAAAGCATTGTGTTTAAAGGGTAAAAAACCTCTGCAGAAATACAGTTACAGTATAATAGCTTACAGTATCAGGACGCAGTTGTACCAGGTAAACTCACTTTTACTGTATGTAACATCCCTAAAATTCCTTATCCAAGCAATAATCTCACTCACCCTCTCTTACTCTTCATCTGTACAGCTTTAACCTGTATACAGGGTCATGGTGGCCTGGAGCCTTTCCCAAGAGGTGGGGTTCACACTGGACAGGGGGTCAATCCATCACAGGGCACACACACACACATTCACTCATTCACACACTGCAAACAATTTGGGAACGCCAATTAGCCTAATCTGCATGTCTTTGCATGACTGTGGGAAGAAACTGGAGTACCTGGAGGAAACCCATCAAGCACGGGGAGAACATGCAAACTCCAAAGCAACAGTGCTACCTTTAACATTACACTTTCAAATGCTTTAAAGACCGTGTGAATGGCATGGTATTTATGTAAATAGGTAGAGGTGCTGCCTCAAAGCTTCAGGATCCCGGTTCAATCCTGAGTCTGTTAGGGGTTTTACTTGTTCTCCTCATTTTTTTCATTATGTCCTTTGGTTTCCGCTCGTAAACATGCTAGCAGGTGGATCATGTGTGATGAATATGGTGTACTGGCCTCGCATTGTGAATGCATTCCTACCTCATATCCACTGTTTCCTGGAGAGACTCTGGATTTCCCCCAAACTGGATAAAAAATAAAAAAAAACATTAATTCATTCTCCTTCCTTCCTTTTTTTTTTTTTTGTTCTGTCATGTGGCAACAGGCTGAGAAGGTCAGCCAAAGGTCTCTTTGCCTGTCCACAGATTCCAGGTCCTCCTGAGTGATCCTGAAATGTTCCCAAGATAATTGTTCTCTCCAGCAGGTCTTGGGTTTGACCTGGGGTGTCTAGCTAGAGCTAATAAGGGAGCACCATTATAGGGAGCAAAAAGAGGAGCAGAGGGTCTATTTAAGGAACTGATCATCAATAGTATGCCCAGAAGCCCTGCAGTGGAACATTTCTACCTTTCACACTCACAAGCTTATTCTTATTGTCACTAACCACAGCTTATGACTACAGTTGAGGATAAGGACGTAGATTGACTGGACAGTGGAAAGGTTTCTCTGAACACTGATTTCCTGTTTGATCAGTACAGACCAGCACAGCGACTGTAACATGGCTGATCCAGCCCATGTCGATCTCAAGCTCTTCACTTAAGGTATTTCAACTGCTCATTTTCATCCGTCTCACTCGGCACCAAAACAGACATGGTGTGCAGTCATAGGAAAATAATCAACATCGCGATACTAGTACCACCCTACGCCTTTATCCTGAATTGTTTTATTTCTCTTATACCACAGCAACGTGTCACTTCATACAATTATTACTCATTAAAATCATATCATACTTATTATGATTTTTTTTTATATGCAGAGAGCATTTCAGAAACACACATTAGAAAAAAAATTATTCTCGAAAGAGCTTCTGAGGAATTTCTCAAGAGATTGGCTCTCAAATATAAGAAATATGATCTACAGGGACAAGAATAGTGGCCTTTAACAGCCTCTCCATATTCCTATTACAATCAGGAGGAAGGTTTCATCTAATCCTGTAATTGCATTTTAAAAAGTCACCTGCCACAGGTATTCCCAATCAGTCTCAATACATTCAGAGAAAGGCCCAGAGGCCAGTCGCGCTTAATTCATAAAATGGCCTTCAGAAATAATTACGGCGAATAGCATCGGGAGGAATGAGCGGCTGGCGCCGGTGTCAGTGTCTCTCTTCTTGTCTGGAGCACCCCACTGCTTCTTCTCTGGTGCTATAGCTTAATTAACCATGACTTTTTTCACTTACATGTGTAATATACTATTCAAACAGATGTCAGGATGAATACTCCAAGAAACGGAGACAACACGTTAAGGAAAAGTAAGTCGATTGTTCTGGAAGATATACCTTCAAGTGGCTTTTGAGTATAATTTAGCCTCCGCTCTTTGTGCCTTTAACTTTTCCCATAGTGCCGTCCATCAGTTATTGAGAATACAACGAATCGGTGCGTTAGACAGTTTGCCAATCATGAGTCCACATGTTTATAGTCCTTACACAAACATATTGACATGCTTTATTGACGTGTGAAAGATGCTATGTCAGTCTTAGGCTCTACATCCTCCTCAGTCAAGGATGCTGTTGTCCAGTAACAGAAAAACTGCAGTAATCTCAAATAGGAATTGGAAGCAAGTAATTTCTCATTTCTCACCCATAATGTTCTACAATAGCAAATCACAGGTTTATAATACCCTGCGCATTATAATAAATATGCTTTTAAACGTATACAAGGGGTAGTATTGCATATTCTTCCACTTTTTGCCAACTATAAAACACTTTGGAACATGTTGTTATAGGAAAATAATCAACAGTAATTGTTAATAAGAGTAATTCAGCTTGTCCTATTGATTAAAGTTTCCCATAACAAAATGAAAAAATAAATTTTTTTTTTGCAGACTGTAATTTTGTTTTTAAAAAGTGAAAGAAAAATATGCAGCTATTAAAAAAATTCAAAATCATGGCACCTTACTAATTAGACACACACACTGCCAAAAAAAAGTCACCACCTGGATTTAACTGAGCAAATAGTTAGGAGCCTTCCATTGGATAATTACTGCAGTGATTAATATGGTTCAGCTGGAAACAAGTTATTTAAGCCTAACTGATGCAGTTTCTCATTTCTTAAACAACCATGTCAGAAAGGCATATCCTGTTCCTCTCTTTCAGAAGCGTCAAATTATTGGCCTGCATCAAGCAAAGAACACAACTAAGCACTTTGTTGACACTACAAAAATGGATTATGAACTAAATTATAAAATATCATAAATTATTAAATTTATTTTATAATTATTAAAACCTGGAAGGATAGCAATAAAAAAAATCTGACATCACTTCAACATCTGGTGGAATTCAAGTGTAAAAAAACAACAACTCAGAACTCAGCTATGATTAATGATGAAAGTAAGAGTATCCTCTAACTGTTACTCTAGGGACTGGGACTAAACAGCTGCGTAGCATCAAGAGAACTACTTACCTAATGGGGAAAAAGAGGCTTTAATTTCCTAAGGAGCATAACCTGAACTGTGGAATATTGGGTTCATCAGTATAAGAAGAGAGGCAGATGAAGTAGTGCACCTATAAACATTTATTGAAATAATGCAATGCAATGCAATCACAGCAAAGGTGTTCAACAAAATCAAGGCAGTCCAATGAAATATTTTGCCCATGCAGTGTATACGAAAAAAAAAGAAGGAGGAAATTGCTATTTCACCTGTAAGTCTCCAAGTGGAATAACCTTATTAAGCTAAAGTCCCATAACTATCCTAAGAACCCAGAAAGGACCTTTGATAAAGAATAAAGAATCCATCCACCCTTCCATTCATCTGGTTGTTTGGCTCCAATTGCCCTAAGGTTAAAACATCTTCAAAGCAATATAAGGTTCTTCTGATCAATAAGCTTCATCATGTGCTGAAACATTTCTATCCTGATGGGTATGGTCTCATCCTTGATGACTCCACAACCATCCACAGGACATGGAGACTCACAGAATAGTGTGACGATGACGACGCCAACGATGATGATATCTGCACAGTCACCAGAAACCAAACAAGCAAAACACCTATGGGAGATATCAACAAAATTCCAGCTGAGGGAATATCTTTAGAAAGAATGGTGTTCATCACACCAGAATAATTGTAGACATGTATAGAATCCAAGCCAAGGAGAATTTCAGCTGTTCTGGCAGCTTGTCGTGCTCTAACACCTTGCTTAGATTTTTACATTTTTTTTAAAAGGTTATTTGTATGATGGAATCAAATTACCACAACACACAGAATATTCTCAAGTAGCACAATTCATTTATTCTCGACTGCAACAGGATCAATCCAATCACCTTGACCTGTAAACACTGGCAGCTGTGTGCATACGGGGAGCTCCTCCAGCTGGATTCGGCCAGTCCTCAGGGTTCGCACGCTGTTATCGCTCGGAGCGCTCTGCATGGAGGAGTCAGTGAACTGTAGCGTGGAGTAACTCAGTGCCAGATTTGTTCCCAGCGTGGGCTTTAAGCTGAGTATCAGTAAGCCTACAGGTGCTGTTCAGCGTACTGTGATAACCGCGGCGGATCAGCTGATCCTCATACAGGCTAATGCACTGCCTCAGATGGTTGGTATAAAGTTACAAATAAATTAAACAAAGTTGCCTTACTGAGCTTGAAAGGAAATTATGAACTTGTTGAAAGCACTGACACTGGAGACTCCTTCCATAAATGCTAAATCCTTACACAAAAGCTTAACCATAATTTTATATCTTAATTATATATAATCTTTGCATATGTATCTAGTATATAAGACAATTAAACAATATCACATAAGAGGGAGTGCTGTTGCACTAAATATCAACAGATTATGATTTGTTTGTTAGCATTGAACTGACGACTGACAGTTAGCGAACAACAGGGATGAAAAAAGTTTTGTATTCCTACTGGTACTGTGTAGCGAAAAGGTGTGGAGAATAAACCATGGAGGTGGTGTACAGTCCTGAGAAACTAACAAGATTTACTTTATATTTCTTCTTCCATTTCCACTTTTGAATATAAGCTAACTTCCTGGTGCTGGGGTTGAATTCCAAATAGCATTAAATAAAAAATAATCTCTTCCACACACCAAGTAGTGCCCTTAATCAGGGGTTAGAGAGGGATTTGGGATCCAGCCTCTCTAAGCTAGAAGCTAGGTAACTCTGCAGCTTGCATTGACTGTAAACAGGATGGTTCTAGTGATGAAATTTGAATAATTTTAGTGACTCGGTTCTTTGAATCTCATTCATCAAAATGAAACAATGAACGAATCTTTTTTTTTGAGTCATTTACTGTAATTAATTTTGTTCTTTTGATCAGAAATAAAAAGTTACATTTTCAATAAACAGACCCCCAACACGTCTACTGTACATACAAAAACTTTTGGCTATAGCTCCAGTAATGAAAATATTACAATGCAGCTAAGGACATATTATGATAAACAGAATGAGCAGCTCACCTCTCATATCTTCTGGTCCGAATCGTTCGTTCTTTTGAATCTATTGCACTGCATAACGTCTATGGGAGTCACGTGACAAAAGAACGAATGATTCGGACCAAAGACTCAAAGGTACAGTAACTACTCATTTCTGTTTCCTGTACATAACCTACGGAGGTTTTGCGATGCTTTGCACATGCGCGCCCAGCAGAAGATGAATGAATCTCTCACTGAGACTACTCGTTCTTCTGAGTCACGTTAAAGACGAGTTCAAAAAGAACAAATCGTTCATGAACGACCCATCACAATTTGGAATAAATCTGGAGCAATTAGCAAGGAGACAGAAAGTGTTGGTTTACGATGCCATAATGTTATCAGATGTGTTTTCTTGCTGAAAGTGTTTACATGATTGGTTTTGAATGTGGGTTTTGGCAGGCAGCTGATCTTCCCTCTTTGTAGTGCTTTGACCTGTACTGACCAACTTTCACCCATGCTGTGACCAAGAGTGTAATTACTGAGTGTTAGAACACCAGTGACGCAAGGTGATGAAGTTAAATATCTACTAAACTAACTGTTAATAAGATGAATTATATGTTCCCATAGAAACAATACTATATTGGAAAGGGGAGAATTGATATAAACATGTGATTTGTCTCAGAGTGTAAAC
>JAQMYK010000039.1:5115905-5129315 GCA_030014345.1 Clarias buthupogon | reverse complement strand
GACTTCAAATCCAAGCGCCACTAATCTGCCCCTCTGGGGCCCATGAGCCTCAGCTGCTCAGTTGTATAATATACAGTATGTCGTTTTTGTAAGTAAGGGCATCTGACAAATACTGTAAACAATTTTTATGTACTGAATAACTTAGTAAACATTAACTTGTCAAACTTGTTTTCAACACTACATCAAGCATAAACAAAACCAAAAAGAAAGCCAGACTCCGGAAAAGAAAGAATGAACCTGATGCATTTAAATATAAAGTACTGTACAGTAGTTTGTTTCACAGAACACAAAGATCATGTTAGAGAAAGCGTTGCTCCGTCCTGTGCTATAACCTAGCCACGGTGAGGCTAACTCTGGCGCTTTGCCCCAAATGCCATCAGTTAGAATAGCATCTGTTAATCTTTAAATCCCTTTTCTTAATGGAGCTCGACTCGAACTCAATGATTTAAGGATCTGGAAGAGAAAACATGAATATACCCCCTCAAAAAAACTCTGAGCCTTCTTTATGTCCAGAGGAGAAATCCATGTTTTATTAATGTCACTGTAGTTAGTGAATAATTCATAACCTTTACTGAATAATGTCACGTACGCGGATATGAATACGTGCAGGTTTCATAGAGCTGTCATGTCAAGCTTGTAGGTGGATCTAGCACGTAGATCATGTAAGTCGTTAACGGGAAACAGGCCACGGTCAGGTGATCATCAAACGAGGCCTAAGGCAGGGCAGGAAAACCAGAAAATCACACCAGATCGAAAACCAGAGCGACTATGGCAATAAACAACAGGCCTGGCAACAACACTTATTAGAACACTGAGCATTTAATTCGTGTTACGTTACACGTCAACCATCATTCAGAGATCAGTAATCAGGTGAGCATGAATGTGAGAGAGACTCCGGTGGCTGGGTGGTGTAGTCCTTACCAGCCCTCGCTTTGTTCTCACAGATTAAATGCGATCTGTAATACAACAAGCCGGAAGCTATCCAAGGGCTTAAATAATACACATTTTGTATCAGCAAATTGTAAATGAGCTGCGTAGTTTTGCTGAGCATCCTGCAGAACCAGCCACAGTCCTTCTGAGGAACTTGTCACACCTGCTTCTTTTTTCATTTATGCAAAACCCAGAATCTTTGTTTTCGCTTTTGTTTGGTTTTGTCTGAAAAGTGGTCTTTCGTGCAATATGCTGCTTTCTCATATAGTTGGTTCCATAATAATGTCTTTGTATAAACAGTATAAACAGCGGTTTTCACGTGCTATGAAGCAATAAAGCATCTGTTGTAAACGTTTTTTTAATTTGCTAGATAACCCACAGTAGCCTCAGATTGCTTTCAATTGCTGGAAATATATTCTTTCTCCCCAATGATTTAACACGATTTATCATGATGAACTTTTGCTCTGGTTTAGGATCAGGACACACCTTTCTCTGGAATGCACTTTTCCATTGATCTTTGCCCTGAATTCCGTTGTCATATGTGTAAGTGATACGTGCAGGAGCACACGTTTCTTTCAGTTGGCACACCTTCCAGGTGCCTGGGGAGAACCGCCTACTAAACCACATGACTCACGGGATCACAGTGTTGACGCAACTCTATATGAAAAGCAAAGGCACTGATCTGAACATTCGATCAACATTTAATCGTGCTAAATTCGGGATCACGTTTTTGTTTGTCTTCCAACTTTTACATCATATTATCAGTGGAATTAAGAGTTACACGGGTGAAATCAGACTGCAATAATGCTATCACTGTTTGGCTTATAGTGTGCCGTTGGAACCGTGCTGGAATTTATTACAATTAAGCAAAAGCATTTCCTGCTAAACTGTCTTTGAATAATCCTCTTGAATGATAATCCCACGAGAGATTTTTACTTTTTTTCCCCCTACTCGTTCGTTGGCCTCCAGACCGTCCAGAGAGAACCAGCTGTTGCAAACTGCAGCATGTAACCGAGCCAGTAGAATAATTTTTTTTTGTCCAAGGGACGAGTAATTTCTAATCCCACAGGACTCCTTGTGCTGAACATGTTGATTGACTGCCAATACGCATGCACTATAAGACTGGGGACGGAGCCACAATGGGTATTTATAGCCTTCTTCCGTCACCACAGCGCCTGCTGAGATTGGAGTCAGGCCGCGTTTTTCGCACCTGTTTCACGGCTTGTTCTCAGTCCTCATTATTACCGGACAGGGCATGGTGGATCTGGATCTGTAGCAAGATCTTACATCATAATCAAACAGCCAGGCAGAGTATGTTAAGGGGGAGTTTATTTGAATTTTCTCTCGTTGCTGTTTGTGTCGTCCGTTATAACCGATATTGAGTTATAAAATGTTCATTATAGGCTAAGCTTAATGACACACAAGGAATCGATGGGAAAGGTCACTAGGTGACATCATGTAATATTCATGGACTGCTTGTCTCGCTTAGTGAGGCCCTCTCGCTGAGGACACGATCATGTCTCCTGGATCAATCGTATGTCACAAATAGCTATGAGCTAATTCCTCAACCATGTGCATATTATTTACAGATGGTTTTCTCCGTGCGAGTTCATCCCTCCTCCTCGTGTGTTGTAAAAGCATAAACGCTTAGATTTAATGCATTCAGGAAAATGACTGCGACAGAAGACGCCATTAGCAGCCAGATGGTCACCTTGGTGAGGGAGAGAACAGCACACACAGTTTTGTGCTCAATTTAGAATTGAGGCCTGAGGATCTCTAGAGACCATGTGATTCGATTTCATTTTGATTCCTGATGCTGTGATCTTTGCTAATTCTTTATGCAGCTTCATTTCATATCTTCGGCCTCCATCATGTTTTTTGCAGCCATTCAGTCATATTAAATCATTTGATTAGATGAATCTGATGTGGATTTATTATTATTTAAACCAAAATATATACTTTTTTAATGAACAAATTATTCGATGCAATTATGAAACTGAGGTCAGTAAATAAAAAAAAGAAATGATTTTGAGAACTAAACAAAATGAATACATAATTTCTTGAGTAATATATCAGTAAAATGGAACTCTGGAGCTTCTACAGAATTGTTGGATCATTTTTCTCTTCATTTTGGAGTCCTGTCATTTCCCAAAGCAGTCACGACACAGCCTCCGCAGTGTGCAGACGTGGAAGTGAAAGAGAGTGAGTGTGTGAGAGGTTGAGAGAGAGAGAGAGAGAGAGACTTGGTGTGCGTGTGTGCTTGTGTGTGTCGTATGCATGCGTCAGCAGAGGCTGGCTACTCGCGTTCTCATACATCATCCACCGGCAGTCACTTCATTAACACGCTCTTTGTTTGCAAATCAGCCTTCATTCTCTCTCTCTCTGTCTCTCTTTCTGTTTCTCTCTCTCTCTCTCTCTCTCTCGCTCTCATGCACTCTGAGCCCACAGCTGCATATTTCCCGAACTGTCTTTTCTTGGCCTAACGTCACACACGGGGGTTCCTGGTGTCACACCCTGTCGTTATTATGACTGCGCAACACATTCACTGCTCTCAGCCGCTGCTTATCAAAACGGTTCTGTCTCAAACAATAGCCCTCGCTTCTTCTTCAATCAACACTGCAGCGCTTCTCTGAAAAGGCGAAGCCGCTCACTCATTCACAACCTTTCCTCAATGTAGCGCTCTAATCACGGCACCAGCCATTTTGAAAAAGAAAAATGAATGTCTTCATGCGACAGGGAGCAATTTGCAGTTCCCATGAGCAAGCAGAGTCTGACTGTTACACAATGATGCTGCTTGGTGCAGTCCTCTCTCTCTCTCGCTCGCTCGCTCTCCCTCTCTCACTCTTATGTTCTGCTCTCCACTCGTCTCTCTCTCTCTCTCTTTATCGCTCAACAGGACCTTCATTCAGTGCAGCTCATCATTTGTGTGTCAGGCTGAATTAGGGCTTCTGTCGCTCCGTCTGATTGGTCCTTGACCGTAGCCCATCCCTTCTTGTCTTTCTTTTTGCTCCACCCCCCCCTGCCTCTGGAATAAATAAATAAATGTTGAAATAAATAAATAAACAGGCTCAGCTTCAGCTGTCGCTGTCACTCTCGGGTCTCTCTGGCGAAGGAGGTTTTCGTCTCCTGGTTGCGATGCGTCACCGGTCTGACCTGAAAACTCTCAGTGCTTAAAGGAATCCATGCCCTTGAGAATGATGTTTTGAAAAGGGAAAGAAAAGCATGCAGTATTATGTTCTGTGAATGACAATCTCAAACCATTCATCTAAATGATAATTATATGTATGAGCGTTAAGAGACACACACGCACTGGGGGAGCTCGGAGACCTGTTAATGAAATAGTCAAATATGGGACCTTTAAGGATTAAATCATTGGTGTAGATGGTGTTGCAGGATAATGATGAGTTGTCCTGGATGGTAATGATGTGGCCTGACACTGCTACCACTCTGAAGTTCCAATAACAGCGTCTCCTACAGTGTTTAAGTGCAACATTTTACAACATCTACAAGACCATTTAGTTCCCGTAATCTTTAAAAAAGAAAGAAAAAAAGCATCCCCACAACTACCATACATGTAATCTGTGTATTTTGTTACTATAGAAATGTATATAATGTATATTTTAAAAACCGTGCATTAATAGAAACCTTGAACGACTATAGAAATGCATACGATGTACATTTTAAACAACCTGCATTAATAGAAACCTTGTTTATATTGTCTGCTGTAGCAAATCAATCCACAATACAATGCACAAGCATAATGTGTTTCAAAAGAGTTTATCAAGTGAACGCATTCCAATCTTTCTGTTTCTCTTTCCTGCACAGGAGTCTTTCTCATTCCTTACATGTTGTTTATATTCTTCGGTGGAATTCCTATCTTCTTCCTGGAAATTGCTCTGGGTCAGTTTATGAAGGCTGGAAGCATCGCTGTGTGGAACATCGCTCCACTCTTTAAAGGTATAAACTCCGAAACTTCCTTATAAGTGTACGTGTATATACAGTATGTATGAATGGGTATTACTTCCTTAAAGTATACGCACTTCCTGTTAGTTTCACTTTACTCGTTGAATAATCCATAGGGGTTAATGAATAATAAACTAACTGAGTAAATGAATAATCAACTTGCGATTGAGTGGTTAAAGTGGCCAGTGATTAAAAGCAACATGGTTTAAAGATGTTCGGAGTTATAAATGGTGTTTAATATTTTAAATTTACATAGTGTCACCCCAAGATCAGGGCTCATTTTCTCTTTATTTTACTTGATAAGCCACGCCTCCTTCATTATTATTAAACACAGACCCCAAGGCTCTCTGATAAGCTCTTAAACAGTCTTAGATTTTTTCAGTCAACACCTCCTGCATACATCCTTTATTAAGACACAGACGAAGGCCATGCTATATTTTTTTTTTGCTGTATCATCCGGTTATGCTGATAACTCCATCAAATACGGAAATGAGTGTCAGTTCAGCTTTTCACTCAATGCGGGCATATCGTAAATACCGAGATACACGGGCTGTCAGTAGCTGTTAATGAAACCTCTTCCTGTTACTGTGTGTCTCAGGACTCGGCTATGCGTCCACGGTTATAGTGTTCTTCTGCAACACGTACTACATCATGGTCCTGGCTTGGGGTTTCTATTACCTCATCAAATCCTTCACCGCCACACTGCCCTGGTCCACCTGCACAAACTACTGGAACACGGAGAACTGCATCGAGATCTTCCGCCATGACGCCTGCAAGAACAGCACCCTCAGCACCAACTACACCTTCATGAACAAGACGTGCGAGGAGTTAGAGAACACCACATCTCCTATCATCGAGTTCTGGGAGTAAGTTTATTCCTAACAGGTTGTATTTTTATATCAGGGTTTGGTCGTAATGCAACCAGAGGAGATTTATTTAAATGTACTGTGAGTCTTACTCAACGCCTTGCACACTGGATCATGGCCTTGGGTGTATCTTCACAGTTTCACAGGAAAACGACTGGGTTCTAGTGAAATAACTGAAAAGTAATATACTGTACACATCAAAGAATACTTGCTGTTTTTTGCTTTGCCCCTCTTTGTCTTTTTATGTGGAAACTGTTTTTCTTATCATGCAAAGTTCTAGACATGTTCCCTTTAGGGTGTTACTGTACTGTACGTATTAGGGGGGGGAAAATAAGAGATTACTTATGGAACACTTTTAGTTGCTTGGTTTGTCCTTCTAAAAAAAAAAATCCATAAATGTAAAACTCTAGAAAATAAAGTTTTCCCAAGAGACGGGGTTTAACATAGATCCCCTTTATGAAGCTTCTCCTTAAAGGTTACTGTATAAAGACAGTTTTAAAACAAAGATTCCTAGGTTTATCCTCTTAGAAGAAACCTTCAAAGCATCTACGTAAAACTTTATAAGGAACAGAGAACCTCACTATCAGAGAGGCTTCTGAGAAGGTCCAGCGATGCTTTATAAAAAAGAAAAGTTTAAAGGTTAAAATCTAGATTCCTCCGGTTTGTCTCTCTCATTAAAAGTTCCCTGTAGAACTCTACAACTCGAGTTTTCTTGCCTGAGAGCTCCAAGTAGTTCTTCCAAAAGAGGTTAAATCAAGAGTTTCAACCTTCAGACTGTTTTGTACTTGAACACTACAGTGGGGTTTTCAGTAGAGTTACTCTATCTATTCAGGTTCCCCTTCAAAAACCTTTGCTTTAGGGTTGAATCTAGAACACTCAACACCCTATATAGACCCCTACAACAGACTCTTTCAAAAAAAAAAAAAAAGAAGTGCCAAGTAAAACCTCTACAGAGAGCGAGAATCAGGTTTTGTGATGTTAATGGGAATCAGCGTATTGAAGACACGGAGTCGGCCTCGGTACGCGTTAGCACAAAGCAGCGCTTCTTTTTTTTTAAGGTGCAAGCGTTTGCCGTCTTTAAATAGCAAAAGACGAGTCATTGAACCGAAGACGAGTTTCCAAAATCGCTCAAGATTCCTGGCAAATGTGTGAAAAAGTTCCTCAAACAGCATAAGCAAATAGTGAGAGCGAGTACTGTACGTCTGTGTCTTTTGGATGAATGCCATCCAGCGAGCTGGTTTAAAGAAAACGTCTGTCCTCGTTTGTTTACGCCAGGACGATAAGTTCACACGAAGTTCCACATCCAAATTATATAAAATCGAATGGATCATAACAACCGTTTTCTTTGCGACCGAAATCTATTAGGATCGATAAGAAAGATAACGTATGCCGTACTTTATCTCGAGGTACTTTAGACTTTATACTCATCACAATCACTGGTATCCTCGGCACTTTTACAACCTGGACCAAATTCCAAAGGTTTCTGTGTTATATTTTATAGACATTATGTGAAATATGGCGTATTTTTCTTTTCGTGGGATCTAAACAACGTGACACAGTTTTTGAGTAAACTTTAAAAAGATGCAGCAGCTTGATGAAGCACGTGTTAACTGTAAAAAAAAAAAAAAAAAAAACGACTTCCTTTTGGACTATAAAGTGTACACTACCTCTAAACTGCTCGGTCTTAAAGTGTTTACTGCATGTACCTTTGCCCTTTGATATCTAAGTGAAAGATATAGTACTGTACATATTAAAGATAGTAAAGGTGCATTGTTAAGTCACAGGGGAGAGCTTGAACACGTGCGTTTAAAATGAGTTTTATGGAGCTGATTTCGATCATAGACAGGACTGGGCATGTGTTAAATTTTTTTAACTAAGATGTGTGATTGAGTATAGTTTCAGGAAGTGTTGTCTTTCCCTCGTTTTGCAGGAATAAGGTGTTACAGATCTCCGAAGGCCTGGACAGTCCAGGACAGATCAACTGGGAGATGACTCTGTGTCTGATGGCAGTCTGGGTGTTGGTTTACTTCTGCGTATGGAAGGGAGTAAAGTCAACAGGAAAGGTACGGACCGTTATAACATCTGTTTCACACATGCACACACACACACACACACACAGCTTAGCAGGCAGCGGATCCCTGCTGGAGTTATGATTCCAGGTAAAAGCCAAGCAGTCACGTGGAGATAGTAAGAAGCTGATTAAAAGCAACGTTCACTACGTCCAGCTTCCTCTTTCCCTCTCTCGCTCTCTCTCTCTCTCTCTCTCTCTCTCTCTCTCTCTCTGTCTCTGGCTCCCTCACTTTCTTTGCGCGTTGTGCTAAAAGCACAGATCTGCACCTCAGACTCCGTTCTGAATGTGTATTAACAGAAGTGCAGAATAATAATCTCACTGAAAGGGTTTCACGCCATAGCATTCAAAAACCACACAGAATAAACGTATTCGTAACTCGTATACCCTTTCACACACATCCTGGTTGCATCACCACACCAGAGCTCAAATCGACTTTCTCCTCTAGCCTTGATTTGCATAGCCCCTCCCACTCCCGGTTCTCCACATCCACGCACTTGAAGTACTATAGAAGCGTCAGGCAGAGAGATCGTTATGGCAACGTCATCTGCCAAAGGGGGCGTGGTTTTTTGCTCATATCAGGGCATCCTGTCAGGAATCCGCAGCGTGATTGGTCAGAAAGGGGAAGCTTTTCTGCAGTGGGACGTGACCAAGCTCTCGTGCGCATGGCCAAGAGCCAGCATCTCTCTCTTCTGAACAGTGGAGTGAGTGTGTGTGTGTGTGTGTGTGTGTGTGTGCGAGGGGGGGGAGTGAGATCACATGAATCCTCACCATTAAAATGACTGGAGTTTATTTCTGGTCTCTCATGCAGCCGTGCTCCCTCCCCCACACATTTTACAACCGCTTGCTTATGTTTCACATACCGCCGGCTTAAACCCAACCTCGACAAAGAAAGAGACCGTTAAAAATGTCCAGTTAAGGAATGGAAGTTGTCATTCAAAACCTTTGTCAAATAGGTGCAAACCTCCTTTTTTTTTTTTTTTCCGCCATCCTATTTGTCTTCTTTTTTTAAAAAGTAGTCCAAGCTCACTGGATCTGTATTCCCATGAAATCATCTAGTATCCCAGTGAGCTAATTGGCTTTTTCAGTAATACAAGGGGTTGAGACAAAGCACTAGATTAACCTACATCTCTCAGATCAGGTGGGATAGAAAGTAAGGTCTAGTTAGTGTTTACCGAAGTGCTGAAGAGTATTTCTAGTTCCTGACACTTTCAAATGATAATATATGACCAAAAGTATGTGGACTCCTTACTTTCACTTGTTCCCTCCTGCAACAAAACTGAGTTTAACATCATTGTATGCTGAAGAAGTACAGTTTCCTGTCAAACGAGCGAAGAGACCCACACCCCCAAACCTGCTGAAAGCTCCATGAAGATATGGGTTGCTGAATTCGGAGTGGAAGAACTCGAGTGTCCTGCATAGAGCCATGACCTTAACACCACTGAACACTTGTGGAATAAACTGGAATAAACAGCGACTGCACGACAGTCAGTGCTCTTGATGCTCAATGATCTGAAATCCCCACAGTCATCCTTAAAAATTTTTTTTTTTTAAACCTAGTGAAAAGCCTTCCCAGGAAAGTGAAAGTTTATTATATTAGCAAAGGAGAAACAAATCTGGGAATCCTTTAACACAAATGGAATGAACAAACTTCATGTCCAGACCTGTTCAGCTGCAGCTCAGGGGTCAGATATAGAGCAACGCAAATGAAGCCAAGGGCGCCAATATTTTATTCTTAGTCAAAATAAAGAAGATGAGAAGAAACTTCAGGTGATGTTAAAATGCATATAAAGGATTAAAATCCGTAGAAATATGGATATAATAACATAGAGCCCGTAAAACCTCAGTTGTCGCTCCTATATCATGTACGAATTCTTTTAGTCTGTTTCATACAATTTATTTGAGGTTCCAAATTTTCCTGTTCCTTTTACACAGTCTCAGAGCTCCCCCAAGGTGCATGAGTCAAGGCCACAGCTGTAAAACTCCTTATATTACATTTCCTGAACGTGCTGTTTCCGTGTCTATGTAAATGAGCTACAACTAAACCACAGAGTGACCTTCGTGACCTTCGTGTGATGTCACTTTGGGGGGGAAACGAAAAAATGCAAAAAGAAACAACAAGCAATAAATTTATTCTTTTTACATTTTTTTTATTTGTACTGTACACACACAAACTGGAGGCCCATGTGAATGCCTTAGAATGACTAAAAAGTGAATCTTGTATAATAGGCGGCCTTTAAACTTGCAGTTTAAACTTGCAACTCTGCATTGCAGCTCCTGTAATAACAGATGGTGGATTTTCATGTATAAAAAAAGAAAGTGAAATTCGAGCTGTTTCAGCCATACAGTATCAGTGGCAGCTGTGGGTGAATAACTGAAAATAAATCTGAAACAGTAGAGCCTTCTTGCGCTTGCTTATGAAAGACATCATTTTCACCTTCTGCTACAGTACAGTACAAATGCTGTTTTATTTCTGTTTAGTCATTTGATTTTTGTTTTTGTTTTTTTGCTCCTGAGAGACATATTGAAGTTCACTGACTGATGGAAGAGACACATAATCACATCTTTGTTGATTCATTGTTCCACCTCTACCCCAAGTGTCAGAATTCATTAGAAGGCAGAACATCTCAAAGCCTGCCTCTGTCCTATGATCACATGAAAAAGCGAGAACACAAGGCCGATATTACACACAGGGACTTATTCACAGAAGGTGAGAGGGGACCTGGTGGGATCAGTGTGTGAAGTGTCTCTCTTGAATAACGTCCCTGTGTCCAGGCTACATCGTGCCATTATAGTTGAGTTCATCATCCCCGAGGGTCATTGAAGAACTGAGAACGACCCGGCCCGAGCTTTCCATATCCAAGGACAGACATGTGGTGTGTGAATCATTTTACTGTGTCCATGTGACGCTGCATACCACATTGTGTATTTGGAGCGAGAGCAGGAGTCTGTGAGGGGCCGTTGCCTGGTGAGCTCATAAACAGAGCCGCCACAGCAGAACGTATTGGAGAAGAGAAAAAAAAAATCATTCAGACCTTTGTCTGGGGCATTGCATTAAAGGAATGCAGGATCCTATTGTGTACTTCGTCTTGAAATATGTCATGTCATTGCTATGTGTGACTGACCCAGTCGCTGTAGAAAAAGTAGAATGATGGATGGATGTTTCACAGCGAATTATACCGTATCAACAGTGTTCCCTAGTCTTTTAAGCGTAAATGTGTGGTCAGAAACCACCTGAAGTAGACGTCACCTAGCTGAGTCTGAGCTGGCAGTTGCTGAGGTCTGCCTCTAGCTTATTTTTATCTACAGGTTTATGCTCTATATATCTGAATTGTGATGTGTAGACTAATATTCAGCAGATCTCCTAATGACTGTCACTTATGTGTGTTGCAGATTGTGTATTTTACTGCCATGTTCCCCTACGTTGTCCTGGTCATTCTTCTGGTGAGAGGTGTGACCCTTCCTGGGGCCTACGATGGTATCATGTACTATCTCAAGCCTGACTGGTCAAAGCTTCAAGAAGCACAGGTAAGCACTGAAGGAATAGGTCTGTAAAAATCTAAAAGTCATGAATTTATAATATCTAATATCTAATCTCGAACCGAAGTCGGGTAGCAGTTCCAGCTGGGAACCCAGTTCTTTCCCCCGGCTACCTCATATAACTCTGACTGGGTTATCCCAAGGCATTCTGGAAATCTAATCTCTGCACCTAGTCCTCGGTCTCCCCCGTAGCCTCCTCCCAGCTGGATATGCCAAAAACACCTCCCTAGGGAAGCGTCCGGGTGGCATCCTTACCAGATGCCCCGAGGCACCTCAACTGACTCCTTTCCACACAAAGTCTACTCCAAGTCTTCTAATCAGAGTTTCTCACGGATGACTGAGTGAGATGTATAAGTCTACTTAATCAGCAACATTTGAGGGGGAAAGTGTCCATTTTAAAAAAAAATAAATAAATAAAGTGTTAATAATTTTTTTAAGCATTCCTTTTAATCAATCACTACTCTGATTTCCATAAAATTACGACAGCATATCAATCCATGCTATATCCATCCGTTATCACTCAAATGAGGATGGGTTTCCTGTTGAGTCTGGTTCCTTTCAAGGTTTCTTCCTATTGTCATTTCAGAGAGTTTTTCCTTGTCACCTTTGCCCTTGCTCATCAGGGACAAACTGATGCCGATGCCTGATAATTATGTCATACAAATTTCCTCACATTTTTCAAACTTTTTTCCATAACTTTTTGATAGTGTAAAGATGAGCACTGTTAAACGCGCTATGGAAATAAAATTGAATCGAATCGAATTGAAATAATACTCCTTAAAGTGAACACTGCTTCTATACAGTATGATGAATGTATTATTTGTAAAACAGGGACATTTCCAAGACGTTCTAAACTGCACCACATTTAGCCTTCAGGTCTGATGGAAAATTTCTAATCAGATTAGTTTCAGTAAACTGAAGTCTTGTGGGATATTTACCATTGCTGTCGTTTAATCCCATTATTTCTTCTCGCTCCCTCTCTTTCTCTCTCCTCCAGGTCTGGATTGATGCCGGCACTCAAGTGTTCTTTTCTTATGCCATCGGACTCGGAGCCCTGACTGCTCTTGGCAGTTATAACCGATTCAACAATAACTGCTACAGGTAAATTTCCTCTTTTATTAGCACTGCATTTTTTTTTCTTCCCTCTTTTTATTTTTGTTGTGTCTGTGGCTACCCAGTCTCTACTTTTGATTTGTTGCCTTGTTGTGATTTCCATTATCAAAATTTGGGTTACGAGCTTTATGGACCTTGAAGCTCTGCCACATGATCATGAAGGTTGAAAAATGATATGATTTCAGAGAAGCTTGATGGTAATAACTTGATCACTTACTGCAGATTAAACTGTTTTGTAAATTCATGCTTAGTGTCACTATTTTAAACCTTAAAAATAAGTACTGTAGATGAACTAAATGTTTAACATTTTCTTATAGTCATTAATCTCAAAAATACTGACTGGCTCAGCTTGGTCCATTTGAATAAATCTGCCAAGATAAAATTGGGTAAAACTGGAAAAACCACCTTTGCTGCTTATCATGCCATAGGCGAATATCATAATATTACTGAACTTATTCAGCTGCCAAGTTAACGGCTAGTTAATCTCACATTAGCCACAGATAGGATTTCAGTATCTGGGTCTTAAATATCAGTGTTATTTGATATATTCTCAACCATTTATCCAAGCCATTGCGTCCAGTTTTTAATGACTAGAATTACTTAACTTATCTGACGCATGTTAACTGCTAGCAGAAAAGTACCTACGTTCCCAGGGTCCCGTGTTCAGTAGTTAATTTTTCTGTTAACACGCACCTCTTACTCTGTTCAAGACAAATGTAACCCATTTCAAGATAAAATATTTTTTATTTTATTGGAACAATGCTTAAAATCTTAAATGCAAAAACTAATGGTTGTAATGTTTTGTGGTTTTGGAGGTCTAAACAGGTCAAAGGTCATCAAACAGGTGAAGAGCTGGGGATAATATTTTTTATAATATATTATATAATATTGGGGATAATATTTTTTATAATATATTATATAATATGGGGG
>JAQMYK010000039.1:5104413-5115805 GCA_030014345.1 Clarias buthupogon | reverse complement strand
TAATATATTATATAATATTGGGGATAATATTTTTTATAATATATTATATAATATGGGGGATAATATTTTTTATAATATATTATATAATATGGGGGATAATATTTTTTATAATATATTATATAATATGGGGGATAATATTTTTTATAATATATTATATAATATTGGGGATAATATTTTTTATACTATATTATATAATATTGGGGATAATATTTTTTATAATATATTATATAATATTGGGGATAATATTTTTTTAGATTCCTATTATGTTGAAGGACCCTAAAACATACGTAATAGATGGAAACATATAGTCATTCATTCAAAAGTAGCCAAAAGAAATGCGTATAATAACTAAGAAAACCTTTGGTTGAGTATTTAGTTTGCTCAGTATTTATTAACTCAGCTAGCCAGTCTCATATGCACGTCTGACATGGCTAGGGTTTCAGACACAATGTCACTCTGAGGTCATAAAAAAAAAAAAAAAAGAACAGAACCATTCATTTAACAGGAGGTACAGCACACAATTAAAAATATTATCTTTTTAAGTTCAGAAGAATTTGAATCTGCTGTTTGTCCCAGACACTGATTGAGTTTTGCTTGTTCCACAATCCTCAGGGATACGTTTGTATTGGCCCTGATAAACAGCAGCACCAGTTTCTTTGCCGGCTTTGTGGTTTTCTCCATTCTGGGCTTCATGGCTGCTGAGCAGGGTGTGGACATCTCAAAAGTGGCAGAGTCAGGTAAGACTACAGCAAGTCTTAGTGTTTTTAGTGCATGCTTATTAAGTGTGTATAGGTTTTTATTCTGGAGGTTATAACTGCACTGTAGAGTTAAATCCTAATCAAAATTCTTTATTAAATATTTGTTTATTGATCACCTGTGAGAAACAGGTAAAAAAAAAAATTGTCATCTGATTCAGGCAAGGAAGATTTAAAGCTGTGACTGTTTGTACTGTGTTACCTATGAAAGATTCTTTCACATTTAAGAAGGTTAAGTATCTGGACGTTGAAACATTTGAGTAATGATTTATAAGTCCCTAGGATGATGATGTTATTTTTCGTGACACATTTACAGTTAATTATGTAGTTATTCTCTCATTATATTTTAAAGTGTATTGTAATTGTATGAAATGTATGAAATTATTACACAGAAATCTGTATATGTGTGTCTGAGTCTTTCAAACTAAATGAAGATGAATCTGACTGAATCATAGTTTTAACCTACTTGAAAATGAAACATATTTGCTAATTCAAAGTATAAGTTCAATACAGTATGCGGCAAAATATACAGTACTGAAACGAAAAGACGAACAATATTATCTTGTTGTCATCTGTGACTTTATTTCTCCTGAAAGAAACGAACAAACCCACTATTATCATGTTGATTTACCAGGGTATGCATAATGTAAGTGTTCGAAGTGTGTGTGTGTGTGTGCGCATCACCTCGTTCCGTAGACAGTGTTCGTGTCATTGACGTAGATTCTCCAACATATCAAAGGTCGCTGCAGACTCCTGCAAAAGGAGACGATTTGCTCGCGTAATTCAGGAGTCGCGTAAACTCTCCTTTAATATTCCACACTATTTTTTCAAACTTGGTCCCCGTTCACGTCCGCTTCCGTATAATGAAATTATTCATCATCGACAAACGCACATGCACATTGGAGAAGCGCGAGTTTCAGTACTGTATATTTTGGCGCATACTGTAACTGAGCATTTTTGGGGAAGATTTCACTTTTTAATGTTGATGGTGCATGATGTGTAATTTTGTCATTTTGTTTCTGAACGTATTGTTTGTTTTTGTGTTTGAAAGTGAATATTTGAGAGAAACTAAATATGTAAGGTGAATATGGAATTGTGTGTGTGTGTGTGTGAGTGTGAGTGTGTGTGTGTGTGTGTGTGTGTGGTCTCATAAGCATAAGTGGATCTTTGTGTTTGTCTTAATGCAGTCCGCTCAAAGTATTTAGGAAGTCCTGCACTTTGCACACATCCTTTGCTATATCCTGATTATAACCAGGAGTGTGTATTATTCGGCCATTTTAGGATTTTAGGTGACAGGATTCAGATACTCATGTGCATGCCCCTTATTCATATAAAGTACAACAAATAACAGGTGAAAATGTTGTCGATGCATAGAGTTTGCATCCGGAGTATTAAAAAAAATAATAAATCTTATGGGTCGGAGAGAACAATCAGGTCGATCACGAATCGTGGTACAAAAGGGAAATAACATCCTGTACAAATGTATATGAAAATAGATGGACATCTCAGGTGTGCAGATTAACCCAACCTTATTATTATAAGCAAATGTATAGGTGCTATAGGCTAAGTGATAACAGGAATGAATTTTTGCTGAAAAGATGATAAAAAGAAAAAGCATGATGCTCTTTACTTAGCAGTATATCAGCAGAGCAAAACACTTTAGTGCAGCTTTTATAATAGTCAGGTATAATGTGGCAATGAATCACGCCACCATGTCACTGGTGTTATTGTCCTATAACAGCGCACTTCATAGTGTCTCGTTACCCACTTCAGCTAGGAAGAACTGTGACAACATTTAGGCTTTGGTTGAGGTGATGTTCACTCACAATAGTATAGTATAGTATAAAATAGAATTAGAAAACCCCGTAATACATTCGATCTTAAACAAGCTGTGTGCATGCTTATGCATATTGACCTTTTAAATGAAAAACAACAACAACAAAAAAAAATACGGTGACACGTATGAACTTCCATTCATGAGAAGACTTACAGTATTACAACAAGCATTGCCTTTGCATAGTTTGTATTAAAGTAGTTTTATTAGTTTTGCGTCTTCCTCACTCGTGATAATAACAACACACAAGGGGCACTCAATTAAAACCGGGACTTGTGATTGACATTTATCGTGAACAAAGACGTAAAACTGATTGACATTTACAGAAGACTTCATGCACAGAACGGCGGTGAGACTTTTAGCCGCAGGAAAACATTAGCACAATCATTTTAAAGAAGGCGGCAAGTCTGAATGATGACCCCGCTCGCCGTGGCTCGGAGCCCACTGCAGTCGTTCCTGTGAACATTCAGCGAGTGGGATGCCTGATCCTTGAAAATCACCATCTTGCCACATCTGTCTGTGAGAGCTGTACACACAATCATTCACCAGCACCACTTCCACATTACAGGAACTCGTTTAGAAGTTACTGCCACATCCCCCCATAAAGTCCTGCCCTCGCTCCCTCGGCCCATTTCCACATGTTTAGGCCATTAAAGGAGTTCCTGGGAGGACAGAATTTTAAATGTGAAGCAGACAGTCAGATCATGGCTGGCGTACTGAGAAAACTTTCTACCTTGATTTTATCCAAGCAAACGCTGGGATAAGTGCATTAGTGTAGCAGGGGATTATATAGAGAAATAAAGGGAAGTTTTTACAGTTATAACTGTACCTGTTATTCTGCACAATCAAAAGTCCTGGTTTTACTTGAATGCCCATCATATGATGGACATTTTAAATGACAGCAATTCACACCTCGTGATTCTTTGCTCTTTCAAGTGCCTGAAAAAAATTGAGCGTGAGTCTCTTGCACTTCCAAATCCTCTTTCATAAGAGAATAGCAGTATAACGTGGGAAAAGTGACACCACACAAAGTTCTCACTGGCATGGGATGGCATACGTGGTAACCTTTTAGCCCTGAGGTGGATAAGAAGTTTTGGTTGAAGAGACATTTTTTAATCAAATTGACTTGAACCAAAGACGTTAGAAAACGTTATTATTAATTTACAATATTTTGCAGTTCGTCTAGATGTAGTTATACACATTCTGGGGTTAAAAATAGAGAATGTTTAATATGTGCAAAGTCAAAAAGCACTCCTCTGGTATCATTAAATGGCAAACAGTAAAGATGGTAAAATATACAGTAAATTCTATTTTAAGTTACAATTAAAATAGAATATTTACATGCAAATTTTGCATGTTGAAAAAGAATCTGAATCAGAATACTATCAAAGAAGTTAGTGTTATGATTTACGAACGATAAAAGTAATGAACAATAATAATGAAAAATATTAAAGATATGTATTTAACAGAAAATCACTCAGGTAGCATCCCTTTGATATTAGATTCCCCTCTCCCTCATTGGCTTTACATAAAAGTGTTTGGAGGAAGATTGAAATGTAAATCTGTTAGGTCTTGAGCGAGCTAGAGCTCTTTAGTGTGTTTCAGCAAATCACTGAGCACTGAGTGTTCCAGATCGAGGTTCACGTCGCTCAGTTCTTGTCGATTTGTTGTGTCTAAGGGGATGTCAATCTGTTCTGTGTTCAATGCAGAGAGACAGAAAGATAGAGAAGGTCGTTTTAACGTACATACTGTATGCGCTTGCACGTTCATGCCACCGAGTTGCACAATTTTTTAGGTATTTCTATGACGATGATTAGGATTTCACAAAGCTGCTGTCTGATTGGATAAATTCAACACTGCGAATCTTCCAAAATGTAGCTTTGACATAAACAGCTCATAGGGCAGCAAAGTCTCAAGTTATAACACCAACAAAGTGCTGCACATCAATTAAAATGCTATGAGAAATAAATCAGAGAATAAACAAAGAATAGAAATCACTTGAACAGTAAAATCTATTGCCCCTGACTGAATGCTAGGATCACAGATTTAAAAATAAGATGGAGGTGACTTTTCGAATAGTTAAAAAAAAAACGTAGCAGTTGTAGTGTTGCTACCATAATCCAGTGTCGAGGGCCATTTATGAGGATTATTCATGATGCTTTTTTGATGAAGATCTCCACAACTGTAGCTCTCATTCGAACAGTAGGGTTTTAGGGACGTTATCATTTGATGTCACCTTCATTCTAATGCAAGTCTCAAGGACACCCAGTGGAAAGCTGTGTGTGCTGTTGTTATAACCAGATTGAGTTTAGTTCATTACTATTTATTTCTTAGTTGTGAGTGTATATGTTTGTGTGTGTGTATGAGAGTGTGACAGAGAACATGTGGTGAGTTTGTAGTGCTTTTGGGTACGTGTGAAAGTCCTTGTCTGTCCTTGTGGTGACTAACCTGAGTGTGAGTGCGAGACCTACTGCATTAACATCCTGTGGAGCTGTGCTGTGTGAATGTGCTCGAGGGAGGAAAAATGTCATTGTGTAGATCTAAACACATCTTACCTATACGACAGGAGCTTTTTTTTGTTGTTGTTGTTGTTGTTGTTGTTTTGTGTTTTTTGAGACAGACTACTTCCAGATCTTTCCATATATACCTTTTGATTCTTTAACCAGTTATCCTTGATTGTCTTCAGGCCCGTTCTCTTTCCTGTTATTCATATCTATTCATTTGATATTATCTATATTTTGGGTTTAAGTATTAATTTAAGGATTATTTAACCAGGAGCTTTGCCTCTTGAGATGTGCACATCTCGATTTCAAGAGGGGTCCTGGAGCTGACTGCTGATGCAGGTAAACCTATGATATCTAATGTCAGCATTTACACCTCTTAATGCCTAGCTACTGCTGTGGGGTACACATTGGCCTAGCACAGCCAGCCACAGCCTTGGCATTAGCTTTAGCATTAGACTAGCTTAGCCTAGCCTAGCTAAATGCCAGCAGTAGAGCTGTCCTCTGATCTAGGTCGTGAAAATCCAAGCGAAAACACAAGCAGATAAAATTGCTAATTTCCCAATGCTAACTACTGTCTAGTGGCAAGCTAGACTAACTGCTCCGAACCCAAACACCATTTAAATAACAACACTTTAATATTGTCTAGTGCCAACCACTGAGCAAAAACATATCAAAAATAGCATTTAGGCTAATTACAGATATTTGCCGTTATGATTTGTCAAAAAGTGACCCAATGAATATCTAAACAAAATGTTTCAGAGTTTTTTTTTTTTTTTTTTTTAATGTAATCTCTATTTAATGCATCTGTAGAATATGTGTGATTACCATGGACATATATCCACATTTAGCCACAGCATGTAGTATTCATTTATCAGACTACAGAAGACTTTTTTTGTTGGGGGTGGGGGTGGGGTGGGGGGCGGATGATTCACTTACTGAATCAATGGGTCAGTTTTCAATTCAGAGTATTTTTTGTTTATTATTATGAGGTAAATTCCTTAAAAATATCTTCTGCAGATCCTCGTGTTTTGCGAGAGTATTGCTTCTCCTTTTTTTTTGAGTTTGCAAACGGTTGTTGCAGTACGGAGCAGACGATTGGCAGGGGGGAAATGATCACATTGTATTAGATGTGACATTTAAACAATCAACAACAACACAGCTTGTTAGACACTATTAGTAGACTGTTGTGATTCAGAACCTGTAAGAAATATCGCTTCTTGCGACAACACATTAGTGAAATTGACTAGAATCAGATGAAAACCAGATGAAGTCGACAGTCTACACATGATTCTCTCAGCTCTACAGGAGACAATAGAAGAGTACGCTTTTCAGCAGCAGTCACACCAAAATTTGAGGGTTTTAAATGCAAAAAATGCCATTAAAGTGGAAATGACAAGTAAAAAACACACATTTACTTGTTGTTACTTTAAGTGAACTAGTGAAATGAAATCGCCCTCAAAATTTCCATTTTTGAGAACCAACAGAAAGAGGACGAGGCTGTTTGGTAAAAACGCAAGATAGGAATAAGTAATTTATACCTTACGCAGTTAACATGAACTTATAGTCTGCCCCAACATGAACTAGGGGTTTTATAGTAAAAAAGAATTTTTCGTTCAGCCTGCTGGGTTTTTCTTTTGCACTCGTGCAGTATTTACAGATTTGTTTCTTCAGCTGCACTGCACCATCACCATCATGTGTGCATGTTTTTGTAATTTACTCTGGATAAGAGCGTCTAATGAAGGACTAAATGAGACAAATGTAAAAAAAAAAAAAGAAGAAGTTTACCAAAGCTATTCTTATCTTATCCAACTTTAAAAGACTGGAGCAGTACAAAAAAGGGCATTCCAGTCACTTAATTTGTTTTAACCGTTTGTGGTTAGATGTAAGAGAAAGTACACAGAATTGGACTCTTGGTTAATACACTATGTGGCCAGAAGTATGTGGACACCTGACCAAAATATGTCCTTGTTGAAAATTTCATTTCGGATTCACTCAGTTGTTTTGCTATTACTATATTCTCCACTCGCCACGTCACTCTCTAGTGAGATCAGGCACTGAAGTTGGTTGAGAAGGCCTTAACACACCATGTCTTCATGGAGCATGTTCTTAGTTCCAGTGAAGGAAGCTGCAGCATACCATATCGAAGATATTACAAGCAATTGTGTCTTTTGAACTCTGTTGCACTTTGGGAAAGAAGCACATATTGGTGTGATGGACGCGTGTCCATATACTTTGGCTATATAGGATAAATTGACTAAAGAAGTCTTGAAACCTTAACAACTGTCACTGGCCCTGTGCAGGAAAATTTGCCCAAACTATTGTTCATGTTCTTCACATTTTTACTACAGATGTTCAAAATAGAGATTAGGCTAAAAAACCTCAGGAACCAAAAGAAATTAAAAAAAAAAAAAAAAATTCTGTAGACCTAATAAGCACTGCATTTTAGTAGAATTAAATAAAGATCGAGACCGAATGGCATGAAATTGGTGAACAAGCGTCCAACACCCATTTTTGTTCTACAAATAACAAGTTTTTAAAATTTGCTGACGTTAAACCAAAAAACGCTCTTCTATCACAGCACCATTTTGGTCAGGTGTTGATGGAAAGCTAGTACAGTGGGGTTTGTATAGTGGACATGAAACAAACTAATAAAAGCAGATTAAATGATGGTTAATTAACTAAGATGAGACGAACTCTTCTGCCAGGAGACATTAGTTCAAAATTTATGGAAGGAGTCTCCAGTTTCAATGCTTCGTAACAGTCACTAAGGTCTTCAGGACAGAGTGCTTGTGATTTTTGGTTTTCTACAACATGATATTATTAACTTTAAGTCTTATTATAGCAGTTCTAAACATAAGCAACTATTTTAATATCAGTGATAATTGAAGCGTTGCATTTAACTGCAAAACTTAAATCCACCATAACTAAAGGAGCTAGATCAGAAAGTAGATGAAGTATGACATTGTGTTGTTAACTAGTAAAATAATTGAATTGTTAGCAAACTGGTGTGGTACAAGAGGAATAAATCACTTTGGGACATGCTGTTTTTTTTATTTTTTATTTGTTTGTTTGTTTGTTTTTTCCAGAAAATAATCTCGTATTAAATTAAACACTGTTTATAACCCATGTGCTAACTCAAACGCATGTCCTTTTGCCACAATCCAAACAAACCTATAGTAAATTCGTGTCATGACTACTGACTATGAATGTGAATATGAACACTGCTGTTGCTAGAGAAAACCAACTCAACCCAGGAAATTACACAAGAAGAATTCTTTCACATACTCACACTTTCATCCTCTTTATCTCTCAGTCTCTCTCCTTCTTGCTCTCTCTGTCTCTGTGAAGTTGGTGTTGTGTGTAAGTGTGCTGGTGTGTAACCGCCACCTACCTCGGGCCCGTTTTGACGAACGTGTCTTATGCTGCTCTCCTGATTGCAGGGCCGGGCCTGGCGTTCATCGCGTACCCCAAAGCCGTGTCGATGATGCCTGTGGCACCGGTCTGGGCCACACTCTTCTTTTTAATGCTGCTGATGCTGGGGCTAGACAGTCAGGTGAGTCATATGGTGCCACTATGTTGATATGGTGGGATTTGACATGAAACTGGTGCTTCATTACCCCTTATCTGGCTCACAATTCGGATCCAAGAACCACCTATGCTGCATATTATATGCACATATATCATACATTTCACAATATTCAGTGTTCATATGATATACAAAAGCTCACTATTTATTTGAGTCTGTATGTGCATTTGCTTAATCATTGAATTAGTCGATCATATGACAGCATACAGTGTTTGTTTAACCTTTACAATCAAACATAAGAACGTTAAAAAAAACATCCAGTAAGACACAATTTTGCGTGAGACTCAGTTAGAGGCGTCAGAAGAGAGTGACTAGAAATCTTTAATAACCACTCTGTACTACAACGATGAGCAGAAAAGCATCTCAAAACACACAAAACATCAAAAACCTGCAGGCGAATGGCCTACAACAGTCAATGATTATATCAGACTCGTTTAAAAAATTACTTTAAATTTTTTAATACCATCTGAGCATTTGTCTTTTAGAGAAATAAATCACTTCCATGATGATAGTTACTCTTAAAAAAAAAACATTAAGGGTTAACGGAGTTCACCAAATTCACAGCGCTGAAATATTTCAGGTGTGTTTTGTTTTGAGTCTGTGCCTCCAAGTGTTTGATTTGCTTCAATTATAAACCCAATGATGCATCCAGTGCTTTGCTCAATGATCCAGCACCAGCAGTCAGTCTGAACGGTGTGTAATTCGATGTGTCGCTTCTCCTCGTGCAGTTTGTCGGAGTGGAAGGCTTTGTAACTGGCATCCTGGATCTGCTCCCTTCAAAGTTAAACAAGCGAGAAGTCGCAGTGGCGATCTGCTGCACAGTGTGCTTTGTTATAGATCTCTCCATGGTTACACAGGTGAGTGTGTGAACTAAAGCACGTGTTTTAACCAGTATTCACTGAACACTGGTATCGAGATAGGAACACTGTAGATCATTTTAGCACAGATTATTACAATAAGTGATGGAAGTTTTAAATATGAACGCTGTAGACCTGACTCTCTGTGTGTGTGTGTGTGTGTGTGTGTGTGTAGGGAGGGATGTATGTCTTCCAGCTTTTTGACTATTATTCAGCCAGTGGAATGACCCTGTTGTGGCAGGCATTCTGGGAATGCGTGGTTGTCGCCTGGGTTTATGGTAAGCCTCACTAACACCTCATAAACTATAACAGCAGCTCTGTACATCACGTGATTCTTTTCACTGAAGCATTTTCTGTAACAGTAGCTCTGGCTGCGAAGCACTCGTATCTGTTATAATTTCTATAGGAACATCCCTGTTGACTTCTATGGCAGACACTATATTTAAACATGTTTAAAAACCTTGAAAATTGTGGATATGGTGAGGGTTGTTTTTAGAAAGATTTTATTGATAACAAAAAGAACAACTAAGGAAACTGATGTTGATCCTGGAACTGTTTTAAGAACTGGAGCCTGTGTATTAAAGTGTGTCCCCTCTCTGTGTGTTCAGGTGCTGATAAGTTTATGGATGACATCGCCCGCATGATCGGTTACCGGCCTTTCCCTTGGATGAAGTGGTGCTGGTCATTTCTTACTCCATGTGTTTGCATGGTGAGAGATTTTGTTTCTGCTTCTTCACCTACAGCAATAACAGCTAGAGTAGAAAGTGCACTGATGTAGTTTTTCTTAGTGCTTTTGATGTCTTGTGCACCTGAACTTGCTGCTCTCAAGTTTGATGATCAACTTAGGAGTTTAATCAAGTGTGTAAAGGACAGAGAACTTATGCAATCTTGTTCAATTATTAAAGCATGCTCATGTCCAGAGTGTCACATCTCTCATTCATTAATAGCCCACACACACACACACACAGAGTACAGCTCCATGTGATGAAACTAACTGAAGTTTGTATTCTCTCTCTCTCACTCTCTTTACACATCTCAGGGAATATTCGTGTTCCACCTGGTGAACTACAAGCCTCTTACCTACAACAATGTGTATGTGTACCCTTGGTGGGGAGAGATGATCGGATGGTTGCTAGCTCTCTCCTCTATGCTCTGCATCCCCGTTAGCGTCGCCTACAAGCTCATCACGGCCAAAGGATCCTTCCGACAGGTACGGCCCACGCCAGAGTCCTGATTTTTGCGTAGATACTGTAGCGTTCTCTTTTTGATTAGAGCTTAATACACAGTTCCCGAGTACACTAGACTCAAGTGAACACAACTTCAAGTGAAATTATTAAAGGAGTTCTTAAGCAGACTAACCATTAATGTGTTGCGTTTATTCTGTAGCTGTGATGATTATAGACAAGAATGCAGAGCATGAACACTGAGAGGTCTTTATGCATCACTTGAACAGCACAAGGACAATTTCATTTTCATTCTAAAAAAGCGATGCAAAGAAAAAAACTATACTATATATATATTTTGTGTAAACACCCCAACTGCGCTTAGACTTGTATCATACTGTAAGTCTGTTTAGAGTCAACAGGTCTTCTGTTGACTTTAAACATATTCACAGTGTAATACAGAACAGGTTTTGTGTGCGTTTTTTTTTTTTTTCATGGTAATTTTACATTTAGTTTGGCCAGCCTGGAGAATTCCTTAGCAGTCAGTATGCAGAATGCCTTCGGAGCTGTAGTTCAGGTTACAAGTGAATGGACTTAAACACCCAAGTCACATCACCACTAGGGCTGCACGATATTAGGAAAATATGCGATATTGTTGTTGAATATTGCGATAACGATATTTCTTGCGATATA
>JAQMYK010000039.1:5080799-5099388 GCA_030014345.1 Clarias buthupogon | reverse complement strand
AAAAGTTTCTTTTAAAAAAAACCCCCCCCCCCCCCCCCCCCCCCGCGCTGCTTTTTTATTAAATATACATACACTCAACGGGCACTTTATGGGCGCTTCATAGATTCCTCTCGATCCTGGGATGGTCAGCTGATCAAATGTTGCTTAGTCATTGTATGTAGTAAAGTAGAGGAAAAAAACATGAACATTAACAAAAAAATAATAATAATAATAATGAAAATTGTTCTTGACAGTTGCTTTGTTCCAAAGACTAGCTCACTGCAAATGAACTGTAGTTTGTTCTAGTTAATGTTGTAATGTTAATAAACAAAATAAACAACGAGATGTTTTGTTGAAATCAGCTTAAATTTTTACATTACTGAATTAATTGATTAATAAATTAATTGATTAAAAAGAAATGTATCAATGAATTGATCTATATTTCTAAATGACTTAAATTTAAATGACTAACTATTTTACTCTTTGATGAATTGAAAGCTGTTAAATGCAATTCTACAATGAAAATCTATTAACCAAACGTACAGTATGCTCGAGTTAAATTAACCAGCAGTAACTTTTTTTTTTTTTTTTTTTTTTTTTTTTAAACTGTGAACTCTTAATTGACGAACTTAACGTCTTTCAAACCGAATCTGAAGCATATATAGTTAACGAAAGCTTCATTTCTTGAACATCTTCGAGCACAAGTTCTGCTAGAATTCTGTTCAGAATTGCTAAAGCTTTGGGTCAGGTTACTGTCGCGAAAGGTTCTCTGTTATTAAGACATTTTTAGTGATTAACTCTTTCATCGTTGTGCTTCGTGACATGCTGTGAGCTGTAAACCACGGTCTTCCATTCGTAAGCTGACGTAGTAAGAACATAACGACTCGTTGCTGTAAAAAGTCATCGCTCGTGCAAGAGCCGATCACTGATCATTGATGTTGATGATGTATGAAGGGCTTCATATGCTTTATACCACTGTGACTGTGTGCTGAAGATCCACTCACCCATATCAAAGCAACAACCGGCAATAAACAAACTAACTCCATGGCAACACACTCGGCGTCCTGTCTTCTTTTCCTCCTGGCTCGACCGGCTGTGTTAGTGAACATCGTAGAGAGTCCTGAGCTCCGACGTTCAATAATATTCAACAAAAACCAGTTGAATTCATGAGCATAATCGAATCCCAGTCAGTTCCATAAGTATTGGAACAGCAACCCAACTGAAGTATGAAATAAAGTGTAGACTGTTAGAAAGTAGACCGTGTAGGCCTCTGTTAGAAAGCTGAAGATGACAAAAAAAATAATAAAAAATCACTTTACAGCGCAGAAAGCACAAATTCAAGTCAAGCTAGAAACAAATTCAAAATGAAAAGATCAAGGTTTTGGTATGTCTGAGTCAGAGCCCTGATCGAAATCCTATAAAACCGTTCCTGCTTCAGTTTTATTGCTTGCTATATTAGATAAAATATCTGACATGGGTTTTTTTTATACCTTTTGGAAAAGACAGATTCTTGTTCCTGTGTTTCTCAGTATAGTTAATAGATTGAGGAGGTATTAACTGGAAAACTGAAAAGAACTCATGTATAAGCAGCCATGACGAATGCATCCCACACACACACACACACACACAGGATAAATTTCCTTCGCCTCACAGATGTGCATGTTGGTTGTGCATTAGACAGTACAGTACTCAGTCTGGAGCGGTTTAAACTGGTTTTCATCAGGAAGACAGCTGCCATATTGAGCTCAGGCACTGACCCACTGTCACACAGTCTGGAGAGGCTATGTTTAGCTTTCTCGCTCTGCTCTATTTACGGACCACGGTGGATCTCCGGACAAACGGCTTACACCCTGAGCTGATTGCCTGAGCTGATAAATAAATAAATAACCAGAATCTGGGCCAACAACATATACAGCATTTTTTATTTCAAAACACGAAATCCCACCAGGTTGAGTTTTGGCTGCCTTCTGGCACACGGATTTGGCCCGTGTTCCTCTCCAGCATTCCACAGCGATGTGTAAGTCAGATATAGCGGTTAGGTATGGGCCTTTACTTATCCGCTATCGGAGACTAGCTGTGAAATCAATCATGGAGAGGAACGAGAGCTGAAAGATAGAAGGCCACACGTTTGTGATGCGATTGTGCCAAATTATTTGTCAGCTTTTGGTTTCATCACCAATGAGGCAGCTGGACATTGGGTTAGGAAGCGTTAGCAACTCTCATTTGAGTGAAAGGAATTGTGAAGGAAAAAAAAAAAAAGATTCTATGGACAGTTATGTGTTTTTGGCTTCTGGATTTCTCAGTGAAATAAGGTCATAAACAGATCTTGCCCCTAGGGAAGGGATTCGCAAACTAGAGCTCTCAACTGGACGTGGAGTCGTTGGGTTTACATATAGAGAATAAGGGAAAGTCCTCTTTTCTTTTTTTTTTTATTAATATTGTTATACTAATATGAAGGCAGAAGGGAACTGGTTTGCTCAGTGGTAGGTTTGGTGGTAGCCAAGTTCCCAAACCCCAGCCAATGGATACAGTGCCAGTCCCAAGCCCAGAGAGTTGCGTTAGGAACAGGATCTGGCGTAAAACCTGTGCCAAGCTTGTATGTGCGGACCGTGTGGCGACCACTTGTCCGAAAGACCAACATCATCAACATACCAACATGGAGAAAGAATGCTAATGATCTGAAGAATCATTTAAATCTTTTACAAAACTGCAGACTTCCCAGGCTGCAGTGGTCAAGTGATCCAAGGAAGGAAAACCAGTGAACTGGCGACAGGGTCATGGGTGGCCAAGGCTCGCTGATGCACATCCTGTAGGGCGTGAAGGGTGGCTCGTGTAGTCTGATCCATTAGAAGAGCTATTGTAGGTTAACACAGGAGTCTAGATCCTCCAGACACGCACACTATGGGCAATTTGGGAACGCCCATCACACTAATCTGCGTGTCTTTGGACTGTGGGAGGAAACCGGAGTACCCGGAGGAAACCCAGCAAGCACAGACAGAACATGCGAACACCACGCACGCAGACCCGAGGCGGGAATCGAACCTGGAACCTGGAGGTGCAAGGCGACAATGCTAACCACTAAGCCACTGTGAAGCCATACAAACACTCTGAAGTAATGAAGAATTACTAAAATTCTAGAAGCCCAACTGTAGAAGACTTCTTTAGTTCATCTCCAAAACAATTTAACCCAAAGAGTCTAAAGACTTCTCAAAGTCTCGAACGCTGATGCCACTGAACTTCACCCCCAACCTACTCACTTCAGTCACAATCTATGCTCAAGTAAAACGTGTATTTGTAAAGTATTAGCTTGAGCGCTGCCTTTAACCAGAGTTACCAGGAGCTCATATTTAGCCTACGTTATCAGAGATAAATCCATGCAGCTAATTTACAGTAAACCGAATCTCTTCTGCATCATCTCGGTCATATTTTTTCCTTCATCCACCTTTACACCACTGCTAGTTTTATAATCCAGTTTCCATGCGGTGCTCTACACACTGCTCCTTTCATATCGCATGCAGAGGCTCGTCTCCAGGCCGTACCGTCTCTGACTCAACTCACGAGAGATTCAGTCACTTTGCTGTGGAAAAAAGCTAAAAAGTGTCACGCTCAGTGAACAAGACAGAATGTGTTTTGGTGTCCAATAGGTCGAAAAAAAAAAAAAAAAACTATGGTGTGGTCGTTATTGTGAGTCATGCTTGGACAGTTTACCATTCCGTAGGGTAACATTAATTTTCCGCTTATACAGGATGAAGATAGAGATGTTGGCTGAGGAACGACGTGGAGTTTGGGTTGGACCCCGATTTTCCTCTAGTGGAATAAAATCAGGCAAGGAAATGTGGTCTCTTGAACTGGCTGAACGAAGTGACAGAGTGACAGGAGGGTCAGGACGTGTTGCTGAAGGAGCCGACAGTGGCAGCTTGGCAGTGATCAGGTTTCAAGGCTTCTGAGAGGAACATCTGTCTAATGTTGTGCATTATAACTGTGATATCCAGTGATAATTCAATTGATTCTGGAGGAGAAAATGGCATTTCTTCCCCAAATGGCTACAGTGCTGTGAAAAAGTATTCGCTCCCTTCTGGATTTTTTCCCCATATTTCATAATTTCTGTTGATTTTTGTTAATCATCAAAACTAATTCTAATATTACCCAAAGATAACCGAAGTAAGCACAAAATGCAGTTTTTAAATGATGATTTAGATTTCATTTATTAAGGAAAAAAAGCCACCCAAACCTGCCCTGCGTGAAAAAGTAATTACCCCCTAAACATAATAACTGGTTGTGCCATCCTTGGCGGCAACAACTGCAATCACGCATCCTCAATAACAGACAGTCTTAAATAATGAGTCGCTGTGGAGGAATTTTGGCCCACTCTTCTACGCAGAATTCCTTTAATTCAGACATACTGAAGGGTTTTCAAGCATGAACGACCTGTTGGATCTCACTCGGACTTAAGTCCCGACTTTGACCAGGCCACTCCAAAACCTTCATTTTTATATTTTTTTTAGTCATTTAGAGGCGGACTTGCTGGTGTATTTCGGATCATTGTCCTTCTGCATAACCCAAGTGCGCTTGAGCTTGAGATCACGAACCGATTGCCGGATATTCTCCTTCAGGATTTTCCGGTAGAGCGCAGAATTCATGGTTCCATTAATTATGGCAAGTTGTCCAGGTCCTGAATTTACAAAGCGGTCCCTGACCATCACATAACCATCACCGTGGCTTGACTGTTGGTATGATGTTCTTTTTATGAAATGCTGCGAGCACGCCTGATATAATAGGATGCACACCTTACAACTTTTGTCTCATCAATCCATAGAACATTTGCTCAGAAGTCTTGAGATAATCAAGATTGTTTTGGCAAATGTGAGACAAGCCTTTGTGTGTGTTTTTTTTTTTGGGCAGCAGCGGCTTTTGCCTTAGAAGCCATTTTTGCCCCCAGTTTCTTTCTTATCACGAACACTGACCTTAACTGAGGCGAGTGAGATCTGCAGTTCTTTAGATGATGTTCTGGGTTCTTTTATGAGTCGTCGTTGTGCTCTTGGTGTAATTTTGGTGGGCCACTCCTGAGAAGGTTCACGACTGTTCTTTGTGAATAACGGCTCTCACCGTGGTTCGCTGGAGTCCCAACGCCTTAGTAATGGTTTTGTAATCCTTCCCAGACTGATACATGTGAATTACTCATCTCATCTGTAGCGTGAGTCACTTTGTCAGACAGTTGTGTTTAAGTGGTATCCAGATTCAACATGTCTGGTAGTAATCAGGTCTAGGTGTGGCAAGTGAAATTCAACACAACTTTCCAAAAATTATAGTTAATCACAGTTCATTCATGATTTTAATTGTTTTTTTTCACACAAGACCAGGCAGGTTTGGATAGCGTTCCCTTAATAAATTAAATCATTGCATTTTATTTTCTGGTTATCTTCGTGTAATATTTGTTTGATGATCTCAACCATTATAAATGCGACAGACTTAAAATTTTTATTTAAGATAAAAAAAATTTTTTTAAAACCCGCAGCACTAGCATACAATACCTCATGTAAAGGTTCTCTGCTAAAATCTGCTCAGATATCACAAGATGTTGTACGAGCACGATGTCTTAAACATAAAAAGACCTTCACACATCAGTAAGTACGATAAACAAAGGCCTAGTAAAAGAAGTGCAAAATAGGGGAGGAAGAGAGAGAGAGAAAAAAAAAGAAAAAAAAAAAAAAAAGGATTTGAGAACAATACTGAGAACCCAAGTTTAATGCTCGAGGTAAAAACATTACTCATTTAAACCCCACAGTGTGAAATTTATACAGTCCCAGAAAGTGCAAAACTCCATTAAATAACCAGCAATAATCAAACAACTTCTCCACAGTAGTCGGGAGATATCACGCAGTAATTTATCGTCCCAAACATGGTCATTATTAGACCGTACATTAGAGTTGTTGCGCTCTCAAGCTTTGCGAGTAGCAAAACACTCATTCTTCGTTAACATCAACAGAACAAACTTCTAATTTAGAGCAGCAAGGAGCGCCTTGTTTTCAGTGCCGAGTGCAGCAAGTTTGGCTCGTTGGGTCGAGCAGATTGTTTCTTGGCTTCACTCGATGGTCTATTACACTTGGGGCAACACTAGCAGCACTGTCACCGTTACAACTTCCTTTCTCACATAAGCACTGTTTGTATAAAGGGCTTTTTCATTCGAGTCCTACGTCAGTGCTTTTGGTTTTTCCTGAGTTGGCAGCTGAGCGTCTGTGAGCGAACAGGCATACACAGTGATGTCATTTTAACTACTGGAGCCCTGAGCTTAAGGGCAGAATGATCAATTGTAGAATCAGATTTTGTTAAAAGTTCAACCCGATCCAGGAACAATCTCACCATAGACGAGGCCCAGACACGATGTTAAGAGCCATTTCAATCCTTCATAAGCTCTAGGCAAGTCAATATGACTAGACCTGAAGGAACGGGTTCTCAAAATACTTCAGACAATCAAACTGACTCTTCATCGTCTGTTAAAGATATTACCTTTGACGGTTATAAAAGATTAAGTATACATATAAAAATAATACATACAGTGCGCATTATATACCGTTATAAAACTGGTGGCTCATTCCACGAAGAAGAATCATACCTTCCCGGATTCCCAAGTGGTGCAGACGCCATGAGGAGTCCAAGACAGATTGATTGACATGCTGTTTGTATAGAGGCACGTGTACCAATCCAAAAAACACAAAGCATGTGTACAAATCCAAAGAACAACATTTCAGACACTGCATCTACAAACCATTTTAGGGTATGAGATAAACCATGCACGTTTCATTTTCAGCCAAAACAATCAAGTTAAAAAACAATTTTCGGAGAAAATCTATAACAGACAGGCTGTTCCAGTTCATTCTGCATGATTTGAACTCAATCCTCTGATTCACATTAGGAACCTGATGATTTGCAGAGTCGGTCAAGTTGGCCAGAAGTACACACACTTACACGCACGCACTGCCCATTCCACGCTCGATACACGATGAATCTCAAAAGAAAGGCACTGCCATTTGTGTCGATTCGACGCAATCAGGGCTCACATTTGCACCATATTAAGAAAAAACGAAGACAAAAAGAACAAATTATTCTTAACGATGTCTTTAATAGATGCACTTTATCAACTTTGGTGGAAGCACAGTCCCAAACACATGAACTGGTCATACAGATGAAAGTGAGGCATGCTGGGAAATCAGTACACCACAATCTAACCATATGCTACTAATTCAGCCAGAGCATGGTTAACATACTACTGCTACATTTTGCAAACTTAAAAGCAGAAGCAGAAAAACAAAAGGACTGGAATTAAACCGGTTTGAGTTGTATATCCATTTATTTATTGACTAATTTACAGACATTGACGATTCATTTCATCAAATAAACGAACGCAATTAAAATCCAAAAATGTCACCATAGAAACCGGCTCCCGTAAGAGTGACGACAACCAGCATCAAATATAGCTTCGGGTCTTTAAACATACAGAGACGTTAAGTGCCTGGTACAGTGGAGGTTAATGTTTCACCCGCTGCCATTCTTAGAAGAAACTGAACTGCGATCTGGTGGCCACGGAGGTGATTAAATTCCTCGTTATCCCACATGCAGTTAAACAGTCCATGAGGACAGGGCTATGAACTATTTACCTTTAGATCCCATAATCCTTTATGATTCCCCCTGGCTCAACTTCGAGAGTGGCATCGTGATTTGCTCGGAGACTAATGGAGTTAATGCGAAGAAGGTGTTTCTAACCAGTTTGGATGGGAAAATCTTTAGTTAAGTCCTTGAACCCTTCGCACAATCTCTCGTCCACTCACAAGCTCAGCGGACACCGTGCTATGCTGTTTTTATTTTTTTATTATTTTTTTTTTATTTATAGCATTGGCTTTGACATCATTCAACCAACTAAACAACAGCTATTGGTTTGTGACAAGTCGGTAAGTGAAACAGAGAGACGGTATGGGGACGACTGTAAACATTCTGTCTCCAGTATATCACAAACCTATAGCAGTTCAATGATGTTGGGGGGAAAACTCTGACAGACAATGTGGCGATGTTTGGAAATGCCACCTGAGCTGCCTGAGTCACTGCTTCACAGACAGCAACCTAAACCAGTATGGACCGGAACAAACTAGTCCACTGTGCGTTTCTGTGAGGGAGCTGCAACTACAGCAGAGGTGATTATTTTCCTACAATGAAAACTTGAAAATAAGCAAAAGAGAAACAAAAGAGGGGGGGGGGGGGGAGAGACGACATACAGTGGTGCAATATGTGAAAGTAAACTAAAAGTCTTTAGTGCTTAGTGAAAGTGTATAGTGTAGCGACGCCTAAACCAAACACCAAAAAGCCACATAGGCACCGGAGTTTAGTTACAACAACACAAGCACTCACCGAACTGAATCTCCTTTTAAGGCAAAAATATCTACAAGAGAAAACCTTAAAACAATTTCACGTAACTGGAAAGGATTTCTCGCCAAACAGTTATATAATTATACCATTTTACCATCTGAACTTGATCATCCCCATCATAATCCACAAATATTTAGTCCTAGTAAAATATTAAACATTATGAGAAACAGTTCTAACCCCCTCCGCCTCCCTGTTCCCCATTTAACCACACACTCACAAAAATCTAAAAATTTAACAACAACAAAAGGGAAAAAAAAAGGTTACATTCTGAAGAAAAAGACATCTGTAACTGTTTTACATAGTAAAAAAAAAAAAAAAAGACAACAGGACACACAATGAACGAAGCGTAATTAGACGCAAAGCATACAGGACGAGATCGCTCCTAAATCCTGTACAGTACAATCCAGCAACAGGAAGTGATGCGTGGACCCGGCTTCAGGGAGGAAGAGGTGAGGCAGACAGGTGCGTGGCGCCAGTTCCATCAGTCGGACTTCTTATCGTGCTGAGCGTCAAACGATGCCTGGAAAAAATAAAATCACACAAAAAACGTTGTGAGAAAAGAGTCCGAGATAAACTCGTCATCTTCAGTAACATTGTAGGAGAGTGAAAGATTCAATTTAACTCAATTTTATTTATACAGTGCTTTTAATGAACGGTCAGTGTTGCAAAGCAGCTTTAAAATCTGTCATAACTGTCATAACCTGTGTGCACTCCTGTTACTTATTGTGTCTGTTTGTTATACGTGAGTTATTTGCACTACTATTTATTTATTTTTTTAATCCTTTTGTGCACATCTGGAGTCTGAAGAATGAAATTTCGATCCGATGTGTAAATTCTGTTTGCATGGTCGTATTGACAAAGTTGACTTTGACTAAAGGATCAAAAGAAATTTAGTTATGAGTATGAGAGAAAATATGTACAAATCAAAATGATCCTGTTCCTGATGAGCGAGACGAGATGATGGCAAGGAAAAACTGTCAATAGGAAGAAACCTTGAGATGAACCATCCTCATCTGGGTGATTGATCTCAGACAGCAGGGATTGATTTGCGCTCGTACTGTGTATTACGTCGCTGGAATTTTAATACAACCGTAGAGGTGTTTAAGTTAATATGGAGGAGTCTAGGTTTTATTATAGGAGGCTTATGACAGCTGTTGGGTTTTAAAAATATGGAAAAACAATACTAATTATTATTATAAGCTAAACTCACCTGAACATCCCCTGAATTATGTAGCATCACAACTTCATTTATACAGAACAAACACCAAATCAACTTGAATAGGAAATCCGCTTAGAGAAACGAGTCATGTTTAATGAGTCATGTTTGATTTCTTCTTTCATAATTCGCTGTTAATGTTGCAATTGAATTAAAAGGAAGTTGGAACTTGGAATTGCACAGCTTGATGGTCAGTCAAGCTACAAAGTGAGGGGGGAAAATAAATAAATAATTGATAAGTAATATATTAATATTCATCTCCACCATAACAGCAAACTGCGTAGTCAGTGTCAGTTTGCCTGTAAGAGGTATTTAGCAACAAATACAATTATATATAGCTACTTTCTTTCAAGAAAGAAATTCCAAGTTTTCTGTGTTTGGTTTCTAGTAGGAGGTTGTAAATTCCTAATTAGAAGCTATAAGAGTAACACCCTCATTATTTAAAGTTTCAATTACTGACTGAAAACTGAAACCTAAGGCAGACATTCAGGCACTGCTCATTTAAAAACACCCCTAAGGAAGGAAGCACAAAAGCCTCTGGTCAGATTGTTGGTCAGACTCTGAGGTCTGTTTTTCGTGCAGGTCTAAGCGGAACTACAGAACCGACACTCCTATGCTCCAGGATAGCAAATGTAGAGCCAATTCCGCGTGCGCCTTCTTTAAGTAGCATGAACACCGACACTTTCTTGGCCTGAAACTCAGCACATCACAATTCCATAGAAAATTCTGGAAGGGCAGGTGAAACACTGAAACAAACTCCGTGAACTCTAGCTGAATCAGGACCGAGTCAATGCGAGAGAGTTACAAAAACCGACGGGAAAATAGACGCTGGTGAAATCTTCACCAGAAAGAAGATCTGGAGCTCAGATGGAACAACCTCTTTAAAAAAAAAATAAAATAAAATTTTTAAATCCATCAAGCTTAGGCGTCCACAAGGTATCTGACAAGACGCAAAACCACTTACGTGGCATATACAGAAAATTTAAATCAGGGAAAAAAACAAACAAAAAAAAAAAAGCAGGAATTTATCAAGATGTGTGACAGGTTATGAGCAAGGTTTGTGGTGTGCAAAATAAAACTTCCACAAGAAGTTTCTCTCCCTTAATCACATGTCTGTTATTTCTCCAGCGAGTATAATTCACAATTATGGGTCGGTATTTAAGATTTTATAACGCCACAGTGTAGCAGATGGGGAAGATGGGGCGGAAAGAAGAAGAAGAAGAAAAGAAAAAAAAAAGCATTTTCAACAGCTTCAAAGTTAGTCATTAGTATGTGTTGCAGATAAACTGAGCTCAAGGAAAAGCCAAGTAATAAATACAAGGTTTTAGAAGGCAAGCTCTTGTCCACCACATGTGTTTGATATATGGAGCGCTAGTCATTACCGGATACGGCTCCCGTCAGGGATCAAGGCCAGTTTATGCAACAATGACGGCCTTCATGAGACGGCTCCAAAACAGGGGCGCTGACTAACGGCGGTAAACCAACATGTATATGTTCCGTGCAAAATATTTACTCTTCTGTTCATAAATGATGAAAAGAAAAAGCCTAATTTAGACAATATTCTGTTTACTGCAAACGTCAACAATTATGTTTGTATCGGTTGTTTGTAGTTTTATTCCATAGTTTTAGCACTAATATAACAAAATCTGTTCTTTAAACAACTAGTTCTTTACTAATGTCATACAGAGGTGCTGATATGGTTTAGGACACAGGTTTGGCTTGGGGCTTAAACAAGCCAATTAGATTTTTTATTTTTCTCCACTATTTTGGGGAGCTCTCTCTCTTCCAGGGGAGGACCAAGGGGAAGATTTTGGAAAGGCTGAGTACACTGTGAAAAGTATTTTCGAAAATGGAGAAAAGCATAGAAAGAAGGGAGATCAAGATCAGCAGGTGGCTGTAATGCCCTTACTGGATGCCAACCGATATAAAACAAAAACGAACAAATGAACGACTTGGTCGAATGCACGATGAATGTGTTATGTTGAGGATAATTTTAGCTAAAGCATCAACACGTACACCTTGGGAAATCCATGAGACCCGTGTTAACTTGTTAAACAAACAGTAAAATATGGAACCTTTAATAAAATTTATAAACATGTAACTGCGCGCAACTAAAAAAAGTAATAAATCAGAAATCGTATGATCATTCAAAACCAATAAGGTAAAGTTTTTAAATTAAACTAGTGCAAGCTGGCTCAAGTTAAAAGGTGGAACTGTAGAGATAATAGGTTTTGTATAGAATATAATTATATTTCTACAATTTTCTAATTCATATTTCTGTTATTTTGCTAAATTGTTTACCTGAAAATTACATTTCGAAACTTATTGCGTAGAGCAAACCTTGTAAAACGGGTCTTGCCGGATTTGACTTTATTTAAGTGGAAAAAATTGTGCAATTTTCCTCTCAATAAAAACCCACATGTTCACATAATTTTGCTCACCTCATGCAGTTAAAAAATAAGAATAATAATAAAAAACGAGCCCGACTGCTTGAAGCACAAAACACTGCACAGTCTGTACGATGTTTGTGCTCCAACTACCCGTGTAATTTCGAACAATCCTGTCTCGTCCAGGCACGGCCGGGGTCATGATTACTCAAGTGTGAAACACTGTTGCAGCGGCTCTGTTCTTTTTTAATTCGGCGCTCGCCGTGCTGTGCCTTTGCCTCCAAGACGTATCCGGAGGGCTGACTGAACTGGTGCGTGAACAATAATTGCCGTGTGGGTTTAACCTTCAAGAAATACAGGTGTGTATTTACAGGCACAATTACTTGCATATTATGTTATACATGTGTAGTTTGAGGAGGCCTCGGGTTAGCTTTTATTTTTACTTCCACAATATTCCACAAGCTGATTACTAAGATGGCATTTTGCCAGAGTTACACAGAAAACACTCATAACTCCTAGACAGACCAGTATATGTATCTAAACTCTGATGCTTGAGTGCATAACCAAAAATATGCAGCACCTGATGACACTCATGAACCTTTGCTCTATGCTGCATTCCCTTAGCTCTATCTATCAAAGACATGCATTAAGGCTCTTCTCGCTCCTGGCACTCATGTGATGGAATGAACATCCTCTGGCTGTTTGAACAGATGAATCGCTGACCTAAATGGCCTGCCTATGAACATTCATAATTAATTAAAGGTACTAAGAGGTTCCCAATATTTATTCTAAACTTAATAAATACTAAGGTGGTGCTAATATTTTTCACCCTTTGCATGGTGTTTACCCAGAATGCTGCTCGACTAGCTGCTTGATAGCAATGTGGGATTTAACCCTTGCTTCATCTGAAAGCAGAGATGGAGTCATTTAATCCGCTTGGCTCTCTCACTTTCTCGTCGAGTATATCCAGCTCAAACAGATCGGTTTTCAAAAGCTTTCATGCTGATACGACGGCAAACATCTCGCCGGTCATCTCACATCTCAAGCACTCTCTCTCTCTGCCGTAACTCCACGCACTTCGCTCTGGATTCCAGAGTCCGGCATTGGCATCAACATCTCCACTAATTCTATGTCTGCAAGAATACGCTGAGTGATGTTTCAGGGCGAGGATTTCCTGTAAGCACTTAAGTGACTCAGCGGAGTATTCAAACTCCTAATGCTTTCTTTTTTGTACTAGCCTTCATGCCACCTCCTCTTCACCAGGGTTAAGGCTTTATACTAAGAGCAGACTCTCTGCTATCTGAGATGAATGCACAGGAATTATAGGAGGTTGTTTAGGTAAAAAAGAAGGAGTTTGAGTTTGGACATAGAAAACTTCTTTATGTGGTGTCAAAGACTGTCCATAGTCTTAAAGGTAATCAATTCTAATACACAAAATAAATTAATGGGAATTTATTCAATCAGTACAGCTTCCGGATTCTTTCGCCAATTCTTTCCAGTTTCTACTTTTTTCCCTTTACATTTACAGTTTACTTTTACATTTTTCTGGCCCTGGAATTATCTCAACCTCCAGCCTTGCTTAAACAGACTTGCTTAACTCATTAAAAAAAGACAACCCATGAGGCTTGACTAGCAGGAAGAGCAAGAATTGTGAACAGCTAGGAGTTTACACAGAGCGATACTGTTATCAGCGAGCGAGACCATATTTTCTTATCTTAATCATCTTCGGCTACACGGCTGTTCTTTCAACAGCCATAGATGATCGTGGAGAAATAAACTAAATCAATAAAAGCAAGCAAGGACACTGGGTTTCATTTGTCTTTTGCTTATCAATGGAGAGGGCGATCAAGATACTGCATAGGAACGAATCACATGCTTCTCCCCCCCAATAACTTCTTTAGTATTTGGTCTCACAAATCTTCACCTGTAAATTACCTCAGTAGAGCCTGATTTAATCTGACAGGAAAACTCAAAAGGTGTATTCAGGACCAGATTCCACGGATGCAGACCCCGCCCCGACACACACACACGTAGTAGACAGACGGTCGCCCAGGTATATATTTAAAAAATACTACTACTAATAATCTGTCTGGCAGAACGACGCCATCCACAATGGATTTAACCAGTAGCGGACTGTTTATTCTCCTACAGCAAAAGCGATGTACTGAGACGCAGTAAATGCAACGGATGGCAACTACCATAAAAAGAATCACAGTCTCACATCCTCTAATGGGCTCCCTCTTTAAAAAAATAAAATAAAATAAAAAACCTCAGGAAGATTAAAACTCTTAAAACTCAAGTCGCTCAGATTCATGCTGCAGCACAGCATTGGTCAAAGACAAATAAATAAAAAATAATAATAATGCTTAAACAGGAGTTCTGCCAGCATGGGAGAGGCTTCAAGCATCAAACTGTGCATTTGGGTTTCCTGATGTCATGTAGAATCAAGTTATTATTACTTGTAAATTATGTAAAACCATGTAAATGTTCTGGAATATGGGAATGATGTCGCAGAAATGTACAACTCACAAAACGCTCATTATTGTTTGTCACAGAAACAAACAAATACAACTATAAAAACACGATCTTGTGAATCTGTGCTAATTCTTTACCTATGTAACCATTTTTTTTTTTTTAATTGTCATATATGTATAGGTGGTTAAAATGAAATAAAATTCAGTTCATCATATTGCCTAGGTTGTGCTAAAAAATAAAGAAATAAAAAACAACAAGATGCATTGCATAATCCCTACTTGTATTCATTAAAACACAGCAATGCCAAAAAATGCTCTATTCTTTTTTTTAATTATTATTATTATTTTTAAAGAGCTACCTGCTCTGACAAACAGTGCCGTCTTTGTACACTAAAAGTATTTCGTTCTTAATTTATTTACTTTGTCCTACTCTTCAGATACAGGTAGATGGAGGGGAGGATTAGTATGTTGGATCACTGAAATGTAAAATTAATATAACTATGAAATAAGTCAAAATATTGTGTTAAACGTCACATGTTTTTGTTGTTTGTGCTGGCAGGTAGTGCCAGACCGTTCTTGCCTGGCTACCACCGCAAGTATATTTCAGACTTGTGGGAAACACTGGGACGTCTGAAAAGTCTGGCGGGTAGCCCTCGAGCGTCGGTGGAGTTCGCTCCAATAGCTGGTTTTCTGAGCTCAAACGTAGTGTGCTGCGTCACTGTACTAAGCTTTGAATAGATTTTAGTTTTTTTTCTTCTAAGCAATGTGTCAAAAACTGGACACCGTCTTGTTAATTGTTCAAAACTCTATATTCCTCTATAAACATGTTTTGTTTCTAACAGTGCTTCTCTTTGTTGTTTGGCATTACTGTAACCGAATAACGTCATTCCAGTAAAGGCTCATCGAAATTAAACAAACAGTTTGTTTGTGTTGTTGTGTGCAGGTGTGTACCTGTAATTTGCTGTGCTCCTCCAGCAGGCGATCATACTCGACTGTCAGATTCTCCGCCTGCTTTTTCATCGCCTTCACATCACCGTCTGACTTCTGAAGAGCTGCACGGGAACAAACACAGAAAAACAAACAAGTCAAAAAAAGGAACTGTGTATTTTTATCTAATTAACACTCAACCACCTACACACACACACACACACACAGATACGGAGAGTCTACGTAACATCAAGTCCTCACACACAGTTTCTAGACCACAAACACACGCACGCACGACAAGGGATTTCAGAATCGACTGGAATTGGTGTTCCAGTCTACGTTAACAAACTTAATGAGGAAATTTAGGAACTGGAAGGACTCCCAAGGGCGGGGGCACATTTTGTAACCAGGACATGGAGAAAAACATGGCAGTGAAGAACACGGCATCGGTCAGTGGCAATGAGAGGTTTAATGCTTGTGTGTGGGGGAGATGAAATCAACACTATCTTTGCGTACACGCTGCTGTTCGTCTGTATGCTAAAAATGTTATTTGCTGTGTTTGCTCATCTCAACAGGGTCACACTGACCTGGCCTAAAAGATAAGTCACTTAAGAGGTTCTCTCAGGTTACCGCCAAACTACTAACGGGCTGGTGAAATAATTACAAGCAGGAGCAACATCCTGACACAGTCATAGTGGTGTTTAGCTTATGGATGTTCAGTTTTCACAATTTTTCAGGACGGCCTATTCAAGCATTCACATCGTTTGAAAGGAGTCTGAATAGACGCTGCAAATGGGGCATCATTAATTCTCTACAAAAAGCTGAATGTTTGTGCTAACTGAAGTGATACGGCGGCATCAGCACCGTGAACAATGCAGTTAAATTCGAACACATCAAGGACAAGAGCAAGATTATGTTCACCCATGATAAAAACAGCCTGCATACAAAGCACAGCACAAAGCGTTATTATTATTAAAAACCCTGACAAAATGTTAAATTCAAACTACTCCCACTCATTCACCTTCTGTACCACTTATCCTGTGTACAGTGTCACTGGAGCCTATCCCAGAAGTCTTTGGGCACAAGGCTGGGTACCCTCGACCCTGGAGGTGCGAGGCCACTGTGCCGCCCTCCCACAGTGCGCGCCTTTCATTGTTCCTCACTAAACTAGAAACTCGGATCAAAGGTAAAACAAAATGCAAACGTTCAAATGTAGTATTTTTGTGCATTATTTTAGTTTAGTTTATAATATTACATTCGACTCCCGAATTTCGCAGGGGTTATCGAAAATGACTAAGGCTTACATAATATATACAAGATATATTCCTAAGCAACAATTCTGCACATGGAAACCTGAAGATATAAATGAGTAGTTTTGTTGGATGTCAGCAGTTTTGACATTTAAACAGGCAATGCCTGTCTTTGCTGAGTGTACATCACCAGCCTTCATTAAATACCACTGCATCACACCTCTCTTCATTATTCTGTGTGTGTGTGTGTGTGTGTGTGAATGCTTCATCATTCTTTTCTCACAGCCCCTCAGGGTGTAGAGGCTCCCCAGCAAGCGGACTTGTACCTTTCTTGTTGGCTTCGAGCTCATCCTTCAGCCGTCTGACCTCCTCCTTCAGGGTCTTGCTCTCCTCCTCTGCGCTGCCCTTAGCCTTGGCTCCCGCCTCCGGGATCTCCACTCCTGCATCCCTCAATTTCTGTACATAAATACACAGAGCTCAGTAGGGTGCGCTTCATCAATGGAATTCCCCAATGAAAGCTTCTGCTTCATTAAATCAGCGTATCATAATGATTGTTTTTTTTTCTTTCTAATAGCTGGTGAAAGGGCACTGTAGTTTGAAATATCCTACTGAAAACCATCCTGTTATGGAGACCAGAACATTGTTTAAAATCACTTCAGAACAGAACAAGGCTGTGGTGTGTCGTACACTCAGGGTAAGACTGGGAGTGTTGTATCAGGTCGGTTTTGATGTTTTGAGAAGATAAAAGCCCATAAAAACAGGCCACAGGGAGAAAAAAAAAAGAGCAGAAAATGGCACGCTTTAATGTCACAGCCAGTAAAGGCTTCTTGATCACCCACGCCTTCAAAAGTAGGAAAGGAATAACGGTCTACAGTACTGGAAACAAGTCGCTGATACAAGCAGCCAAAATTACAATAGTCCGATGCCTGCGGGATAAACCGTTATTGCAATTAAAACTTTTAAATAATCGTTCCTTTTCACGCATCTTGTTCAATTTGTCAAAAGGAGTTTAAGAACCACATTAAATTTAGCCGAAAAAGAAACTCGAGGTGACTGTGAGCACAGACGAGTACCGGATAGTACATGAATATAAAGTAAAGGCTTGCCTGTAGCCTCAGATTGCAGTTCCTGGCTGAAAGGAGTGCTTTTCTGCTCTTGATTGTGACGCATGCATATTTATAAGATGCTTTTCTGCTCACCACGGCTGTACAGCGTTTTATCAAATTACAGTAGCCTACACAGCTCCTGTCAGCTCAAACCAGTTTGTCCGTTCTCATTTGACCTCCCTCAACGATGTTTGCACAGAATGGTAGGAAAACTTAACATTACAGACTGCGTTGTATAAATAATTTTACCCTAGATGCAAAACCGCTACAGCGGAGCCTTGAATTGGGAGTTATTTTAAAATACATTTTAACTCGATAAACAAGCGAGGTCTTGAAAAACGAGTAGTACGTATACGCTTTGTCTGCAGTGTCACGTGATCAAAACTGAGCCAATGGTTCTTCTCTCTCGCATGCGCGCTGCAGGATTATGGGTAATCGTCTCCCATGCTCAGTCTCAGTGTGTGTGCGCGCATCATTCATATAGTTAACAACTATGCATGATTTAATAAATTATGCTCAAAATCCAGGGTTTAACTGTACATAAGATCTGAAAGTTTTCCCAAATCAAGGCATTTTAATTGTTAAGGCTATTTAAAAAAATTTGTATATAATATAATCGGGCCGGGATTCGATTAAAAAATAAAATCTAATTAAATAGAGGCTTTGTAATTAATTAAATGAAATTAATCGCACTTTAATCGCATATACATATTTGTAATAATATTTACAGAGGTATTGATACTAACGTCCACGCTAGCTGCTATATGTTTAGCATTGAGGTGATACTTGAGGCTCGATGTGCTGCGGTGATATGCGAATTCCTTGTTGCATA
>JAQMYK010000039.1:5033836-5045055 GCA_030014345.1 Clarias buthupogon | reverse complement strand
TGGTATCGGTTCCCGGTATCGGGGGACTTTTAACGAGTACGAGTACTTTAGAAAATGTGGTATCGAGGCCGATACCCAATACCGGTATCGGTGCATCCCTAATTGAAACATGAAAAAAATAAAAATAATTTAACGTGGGTCGCATGGGCAAAGAAATGGCACCAGTTCATAAGTTCAAGTGTTGTTTTCATGTTTGTTTTGTTTCTGCAACATATATATATATATATATAAACACAAATATATTATTTATTTTTTTAAATATAGTAATGGAATAGTAATATAAGTAAAGTTAGATGTTTTAAAAATAGTGATAACTTTTACTTGACAAATCAGAAAACTCTAACTGTACAGTTTGATATCTGTGTCGACACACACCCGCAGGACTACCGTACAAGCACTTTTGGACTCTGACCACCAATGCTGTGTTGCTTTCGTGCCAGAACAAATCTGAACTGTTCTGGCAGATATGGGGCCCTATTGTGGGATCTACTTGAACAATCATGACCCTAGTCCTGACTTTATTTTTTTTATTTTTTTTTATTTATGTTTTCTTTCACTGGACTGTTTTGCCCTCGGCTTTTCCATGATCACTCTTTAATATTAACAGTATACTGTTTAAGTACAAGTTTAAATGTTTGTTGAGGGTGTCAATCGTACAGTATATTGATCTGGATCTGCTTCGTTGCAGTTAAAAATCAAATCATCAATAAAAATATAATAATAATAAAAAAAGAATCTTCCGGTTTCTTTTTTCTTTTTAAGAAGAGCCTGTTCACTGTGTGAATCGTCTCTACAGAGAACACCAGTTCTTTTTTTCTTTTTTTTACAACAGCTGGCATCCGCGGCATTTACAGCCTCTCACTACACAACCCTCGCGGTAGCAGGGGGGGAGGGGTGGCAGGACTGTCAACTTTTAGTTAATCATTCGCGGATGGCATAGTTCTCCCGGACAGATTTGAAATAACATTTTTACATTTGGGCAAATACACTTGGGCAGCCGTCATTAAACTCTCGCTCAAACAAATGTCCAAAAAATTTAAAAAGTGCTCCAGGGTGATTTCTACAAATTAAATCCAAGTTTAAAATGAAGCGAGAGCTACAAACGTGCTACCATGTGCTTCATCCAGTACATTTGACTCCGACCGGCTGTGTACACACCATTATGGGGCGGGAAAAAAATACTAAACTGAATAGTCGCCCTCTTAAACTCACAACTCTGACAAATTCTGTCTAATGCACCTTTAAAACAGAACACACTCATTTCGTTGTGCCTGTCCAGAATGCTTGTACATTTTCCATCATTTCTGATTCAACGTATGGTGAAGCTAAAATGGTCACAGAACTTGAACGACACGGGCGTCTATCAGAAATTTAAGGTTACAGATTACACACACGCGCATCACTACAGTCGGTGCTCTGTACAAAACAGAAATGACGTGATAGTTAAACAGGATGAAATGCTGAGTGAGGAATTTGTTTCATCAGGTGCAATTTGAGAATGTTTCCAGTGTTAATTCTTTGTTAATCAGTAACCATTCACGATCACAACAACAAAAAAAGCACTTTCTTTTGGTCACTTTGCTACACCGTTTGGAAATCTGTACGATAGACACTTTTTTTTTTTGCTATAGTCATAATACATACTGGCAATTTGTTTTAGATCAGCAGGTACTACAAGTGCTAAACTATTTTCTTGCTGAAACGGCAAACTTCTTTAACAACTCTCAAAACTCTTGTAACTTCCAGGCATGTTCAAGAGAAGAAAAAAAACTAACAAACAGAAAATTCCTACTGGTTGTTATTAACCATTTCAAACTTATGTATAAGTGCGTTCAATTCAAACCAGGACTTCGAGCACAGTACGGTGCTGAGACTCTTAGGTGCAGGAAAAAAAGCTCGAACGGTGAATACGGTTTATAGAAGGCTGTACACTCGTTAACGACTATTCCGGCTGAGGTGGCTCATCATTCAATACCACCACTTACACGTTACAGGAACTTGGCTGGGAGTTATTGCCACATCCCTGTACGGTCCTGACTGTGCTCCAAGTTATTTCGACAGGTTCATGGCTGACAAAACCTTCTAACCTTGGTGGTACCCAAGCACTAGAAAAACACTGGACAAGTGTATTAGTGTCGCAGGAGATTTTATAGAGAAATAGAGTTTTTACTCAAACCAAAAGTCCTGGTTTGACTTGAACGCCATTCATAACCCCTTCTAAGGACCCTATAAGTTATTATTTTTAAAAGATATTATTATAAATATTTATTCCATATTTTAATGCATGCTAAGAAAGACAATACTTAAAACACACACATTTAAAAATTCAGCTGGGACTGTTACTGCCACATCTCCTGAACAGTTCTGACCACGATCGAAATTATTTCAACATGTTTGAGAAAGTAAAGGAGTTCCTGGGAGGCCAGCATGAATCAGACAGGCAGTGCGATCATGTCCGATCATACGGAACTTTCTACCTTGGCCGTGTCCAAGCACGAGTGAAACGCTTGGATAAATACTTTAGCGTAGCAGGGGATTAATCTAAAGTCCCGGTTTGACTTGAACGCCTCTTAAATCATGCATTTAAGGACATTAGAAGTTACTTCTTGTAAAAGATTTACTAGATAGATTATGATGAAGATTTATTCCATATTTTTAGTGCATGCCAAAAAAATTAAAGCACACATTTCAAGAAATTTGAACACAAACTGTACACACAATCATTCACCGACGCCTATTGCACATTACAGGAAGTTATGGACACATCCCCCGTACGGTCCTGACCTCGCTGCAAGTCATTTCAATTATTATGTTTGAGAAATTAAAAGAGTTCCTGGTCTTCAGACATGAAGTCAAGTCAGTGCTGGCATACCGAGAAAACATTCGGGAACATTAGCGTATCAGGGGATTATACAGAGTAAGATTATATAGGAGTCTTGACTCTCATATCTGTCTCTAATCAAAAGTCTGACTTGGGCGCCATTAGTAGATAGTGCATTTAAGAACCTTAGAAGTCATCATTTGTAAAATACATTACTATGAAGATTTATTCCAATTGTTTTTAATTGCATGCCAAGAAAAAAAATAATTTAAAAGGGTGTTTGTGAGTTTTCTACATCCCATAATTATAAACCTAACACACACACACATTTCAAGAATTTGGACATAACCAGAGATGCAGCTCGGCTACCAAAACAAGACATGAGAAATAACTATAAAAATACATTACATGAATGATGTGTGAATGTTAAAATTCAGGCTGTAGGGACATTTCTCAAGCCCCAGCCAAGTCACACAAGCCTGAGTGAGAGACACAGACACTGAGCTGCTGGTAATGAGCAGGAAATAGGTCTTTACCTTCAGTCTGTCTGCGAGAAGAGCCCTTGTCCTCACCTGCAGAGCCTGCACCCTGGTTACCTGCTGCCATGTTGGCACTGACGTCTAAACCCGCGGACTGACTGACACAGCTAACGGCTAACCGACTGTGGCTCTCTCCGGTCTCGCACCGTCAGCCACGAGCTAGTTAAATCACTCCGGATAGACTCATTTCATGATGAAAAGTTCTCCAACTGCTAAATGTTCCGTGACATTTCTTTCAAAAAAAAAAAAAAAACAAAACACACCAACATACACACACGCGAAGCGTACCCCGCGCGCGCGCGCACTCACACACATACACTATGACGCTTCCGGAAAAAAGCGTCGACGTCTACGTTAAGCTTCTTTCTTCTTCCTTGGTGTTTATAAGACTTTATAGTGCACTATCGCCACCTGGCGGCCTGGAGAAAAACACGTCTCTACTACAACAGAGCCAGCCAAGAAATTGTACTTTTACTATAAATATTTTAATACTAAATTATATAATATATATCGATAAATTTAGTGTGTATATATATATATATATATATATATATCGCTCACTCACTCATCTTCTTTATCCTGTATTCAGGGTCGCGCGGGGGACCTTGAGGCCTATCCCAGGAGCCTTAGGGCACGAGGCAGGGTACAACCCTGGACAGGGTGCCAATCCATCGCAGGGCACACACACACTCACACACTCATTCACATACTGCGGGCAATTTTGGGAACACCAATTAGCCTAATCTGTATGTCTTTGGACTTTGGGAGGAAACCGGAGTACCCGGAGGAAATCCCCCCGCCCCAACACGGGGAGAACATATACACACTCCATATACGTATACTCCATATACACAGAGACGGGAATCGAACCCGGACCCTGGAGGTGCAAGGCAACAGTGCTAACCACTACACCACTGTCCCGCCTATCATATATATGATACTATTATTTCTATACTATACTATACTATACTATAGTTAACTACTGTATAGCGCATTTACTGCACTGTACATTACTATATCAATATCTACCATAACTCTATTACCAAATGCATCTTCTGTTTGTATAACACATTGTATTTATTTATTGTAAATAGGCCATATATGCACTTATGGTTAGTTGCTACAGTAACTGCATTTCATTGCCTCTGCACAATGGCAATAAAATTGAATCTAATCTAATGTAATCAATATTATACTAACAGAATATAGTTATTGTTGGTATTTCGGCTGCTTACATACAAACTTGGCACAGGTTTTACGCCGGATGCCCTTCCCGACGCAACCCTTTCCATTTTATCTGATCTTGGGAGCGGCACTGCATTCAGTGTCTGGGGTTTGGGCACTGGCTGGGAATCGAACCCGGCCCTTTCGCATGGCAAGCAAAACACCTACCACCGAGCCACCAGTGCCCGCATTACTACTATATAATGATATATTGAAATGTGCTATATATTACATTATATAGTACATTATGTACTATATTGATATATGTACATATATTACTATAATATATGTACTATACTATATTAATACCTATTTTCTTGAAGTGTGTTTAAATCTTTTGGCTGACTCTGTATATGAAAAGACAAGAAAATGCAAGAAAATATATTGCTACACTAATATGGACAAAAGTACTTTTCTTTTACTATTTAGCCAAACATGTTAAATCTTGACTTCGGGTGTTTCAATCAATCCCCAGTGAAGAGAAATCTTTTAGTCCTGTCCAGAAGCCTAGATAACACTAGTCTCTAGATCACTAGTTTACTGTACGTACGCCCACCATTGCACAAATTATCCTCATAGACAAAGCTGGCGTCGAATCAAGGAGACTAGCACACAGACAATGATGTCATCAGCACACAAGGTGATGTCACAATAAGCCAAAATCCGTGTGCACACAACACTACTGAAAAAGGAGTTTTGGAAAATCTTCACTTTGGACAGAGTTTTGCAAAATCTCAGTTTTCAACGACCAAAACTGTGTTTGCGTTTGGATGAAAGACCAGATAAAAATCTCCAGTTTTTAAAAATACCAAGCCACGTGTGGACATGGCCTGAATGCTTCAGTGTTAAACATCAAGACATCTTGGACAATGCGATGCTTCCAACTTTGTGGCAGCAGTTAACAAGGGGGAAGGCACTTTTTTCTATTCCAACATGACTGTTTCCCCTTTCACAAAGCAACACCTACTGTATAAAGACATGGTTCGATCAGTTCAGTGTGAAAGAACCTTAAATGCACTGAGCCCAGAAATCAGCCCCATCGAGCACCTCATTCGTGATGAACTGGAACGGAGATTGCAAGCCAGGCCTTCTCGTCCAACATCAGTGCCTGAGCTCATAAAGGTGCAGTTCAGTAGGTCAGGTGTTGGACTGTGGTTCGGGAGGATCGAAAACCACAACCTCCAAGTTGCCGCTGTTGGGTCCTTGAGCAAAGCACTTAACCCTCAGCTGCTCAAATGTATAATGAGATAAAAATGGAAGTCGCTCTGGATCAGGGCATCTGCCAGATGGAGTAAATGTAAAAGCATGTTATACAATATGAATGTTCAAACTCGCGGTGAATCATGATGAACCGTACTTACGGCCACTGTGCGAAACCACATAGGTGAGATAGGGGTATTAGTAGTTAACAGATTATGGGCCAAACTTCGCTGAGTGATGATGGTAGAATAATTATAAAGGTCTTGACTTAAACAACATGCATGAGGAATCACAAAGGAGTTTTACTTTTCTGCAATAGGAAAAGTACTCGAACTAGTTACTTTTATCAGAAATTAACGCTGTAATGTAACTGATGACTTTTTAAAGACAGTAATTTTGTAATGTAATTAGTTACTGTAAAAAGTAACGTCCCCCAATACTGGTTATTTCAAGAATCTCAAGAGTTCAAATATCAAAGATGGATATATTTTGTATTCTAATCTGTAAACAGTATTACTTTTTCGTACCAATATCATAATTAATAGAAGTCATAATAATGGCAACGTATTTCATTGTAACAATATGGGTTTCTATTTACTTCTTGCATGTTGGTGTACCGTACAGTACCAGTCAAAAGTTTAGACACACTTTCTAATTCAATGTACTTAAATTGAAATAATGTAATTAACCAACAACGACAACAACAACAACAGTCAGCTGTTTTTTTTATAAGACATGAAGCTCAGCTGTTCTGGATCAGTTCTTCTAAGAACAGTATTGTGTCAAGTGCATCTGCAAAACCCATCAAGCTCAATGATGAAACTGTCTCTCATGAAGACCTTCCCAGGACAGCAAGACCAAAACTGACCTCTGCTGCAGAGGAGACGTTCATTTAGAGTCACCAGCCTCAGAAATCAACAATTAATAACCAGAAACTCAGATTAGAGGCGTTCTGCATCTGCATCATGCTGAACCTCAAGTCAGTGAATCATTTTGGTCCAGAGAGAGATTCACTCCCAGGTCACTAAGTTCATATTCATTCGATTCGCAGAAATTCTCAGGCTGTAAGTGGAACCCAGTAGTCGCCTGTACTCAGCTGGATGTGAAAAATATCATCCTTAAGACAAACTACAGGATGGGGGTCAAGTGACGCAAAATATAAACTGCAACTGAGCCAAATGGTGAATGAATCATTGAACTGAACCAACTCACATGACTCCAGACAGTTAATGTCAGAAAGATTATATTTTGCTTTATGAACACTAGATGGAAGCAGTGCTCATCATTTTAATAGTGTCTCTGTAATGCATGATTGCAGATCCTGTACAATGTTCCATCATCCACTACAGTCGTCTGAATATTTACATCAGGACAGGAATTGGGTCAGGCATGGGGACTGGGGTAGAGACAGAGACAGGGACAGAACGGGAATGGGGAGACCGGGACGGAGACAGGGACAGGAATGGAGACGTGAACAGGGACGGGTATCGAGACAGGGACAGGTATGGGAAGAGGGACGAGCATGGGGACAGGGATAAGCATGGGAAATGGGACGGGGACAGGAACAGGGATGAGTATTGGGACGGGTATGGAAATAAGAACAGGAACGGGTATCGAGACAGTGACAGGTATGGGAGGAGGGACGAGCATGGGGACAGGGATAGAGAGGGGAACAGGGATGGATATGGGGACAGGGACAAGCATGGGAACTGGCACGAGTATGGAAATAAGAACAGGAGACAGGGACGGGGACACGGGCTAGGATGGGAACAGCGATGAGGAGAGGAACAGGGACAGTGACAGGGACAGAGACGGGGATGGACACTGCGACTTATTTCCACATGTTGCCCCAGGCCAGATGTGTAAAAAAAAAAAAAAACATTACTGACAGGTTCATAATTGCATAACTGTTTTACTACTTTTTACATAATTCTGATGTAATAAACCTCATATATAAACTCAGGAGAAAGAAGAGGATTATTGAGGAAGATGCGTTTGTAGCTGCTATAACATGTATAACGAACAAACTACAAGATACCCACTAGAGGGCATCCAGGGCTCCGCCCATGTGCAGAACCTGATGCCCGTGTGCCACATGGAGTGTGTGGTCAACTCGCTGCCGCTCCTCACACTGCTCCAATATTTGGGCCGATATATTATTACCTCACAATGTGACATTAAAGGTGGTGGCGCTGTGTACTGGTACTGATACACATGGATGGACGTCCACTTCACTGGGGTTTAAGTAGCTATGAGCTCGGCCTGATGTACCCGTTTTCACGGTAGCCGACGCTGCCTGTTACAGTGGGAGATGTACAGTATCATCATCAAACTTTAATGACATGCTGTGAACGTGTCATAGTATGAGATAAACGTTGATGACGCTGCCTACTGTTACATTCGATCGAATCTTTCGGCTGCTCCCGTTGAGGGGAGGAGTAGACACAGGTTTTATTCCGGATGACCTTCCTTATGCTACCCTTCCATTTTATCCAGGCATAGGACTGGCACTGCATCCAGAGGCTGGGGTTTGGGTGGGAATTGAACCCAAGCTTTCTGCATGGCAGGTGAGAAAGCTACTAATGAGCAACCAATGCCTTTCTCAGGAATGAACTGCTGTGGTGTACGAGAATTGTTTTCCTATAACTGCACATTATCTCTTGCACATTCTATCTTGTTTCATTTTTGGATCAAAGACACAGACAGACATGAATTGCTTGAATTCTTTTAATTTAACTTAAATAAGGTCATGTGACTGCTGCCACAAAATTACAAATTTCAATACACAAGTATTTGCAGAGTTGTTGTACGAACCCAAGCAAACCAGCAAGGATTCTCATTTTCAATGTTTGATAAAACACACGTTTAAACTTTGTATAAAAATAAATAAACAAGCCAAATTGAATAGTACAGGAACTAATACATTCATGTTGTTGCACTAGATAAGGTCCAATTTTAAACATTCAAATCTGACATTTGGTCCTGAGATTTAAACAAGGATACAATTAGTCATTAAATGTCAAGTAATTTAAAACAATCTAGTGCTTTTTAGCTTTTTACCTCTTTGGCTTAGGCAGAAATTGCTTTTTTTTTCCTTTTTAGGTAAACATATACACCGGTTGCGATTCACGAACAACACTCGTGTTCTGTTTTTCTGACTGAGTGTAAAATCACATGACCAGTTCAGCACCACAATTTTGGCTGCTTACATTCTTTAACACAGATATCGAAAGTAAAAGGCATGTTGGTTAAACAAAACAAAAATCCCATAAGGACATTTTAGTGAACAGCGGTGGATGTGTTTTTAAACTCAAACAGGATTTACAGGAAAGTTTCCTGGAACAAAACACCATCATGTCACTGTGAGTCGCTGTTGTTCCCAGCAGGACATGACACTCCTCTTAAAATGAGGGTACAATAATATATACAACAACAACAAAAAAAACAACAACAACAGCCTGTAGAACCAGGCAGTACTGTATATTCAGTCGACGACGGCTATAAGTCCTTCACCGTGAATGAGAACTGAATTGCTTCTGAAACTTCCTCCCTTAAGTCCAGAACATAAATACCTATTAGATGTGTCCGAGTTAATAAATAGGTAAATAAATAAACCGAGCAGAGCACCAGATGTGTACAGCAGTGTAGATTCAAAAAACACACACATTTGTGCTGGATCTGCAGAAGAACAGGGGACAGGACGGTGTCCATGGGAGGGGATGACACGATGCCGGAGAACATTTCCATTAAAGAAACCAGGGACGTGCCGAGAAGCCAGAGTAAAAAAAAATTTTTTTAAAAAGTGTTGATGTGATCCAGTGTATAATCAATTGAACAGCAGGTGTAAAGTTTTGACAGTCATCTGAAATTGGTCCATGTGTAAAGTTAAAGGCTTGGTGCAATGTTGCTGTCGTCTTGGAGGTCTCCGATGTCATCCAAGCTCTCTGACATCCAGGGATGCAGCAAAATCTGCTCCAAGCTTGGACGCTCCTCTGGGCGGTATGCGAGGCACCAGCGGATAAGCGACTGGCATTCTGCAACAAAATGGGGGAAAAATAATTAACAATTGGTTTATTTTACAAACTGAAACTATTGAACAGGATCGATTTAGGTCATTCAACCCTGTACTAGACGCCTGTAAGGCGAAACACATTCCACAGTTGTTGTTACTCTACTAGAAATGCAGGACGCGCAGGAACTCACCATTAGAGACGCGCTTAGTGAAACTGGGCGTAGCCTGAACGATGTCCCTGTCTCTTTCAAAGGGAATGTCTCCGCATACCATGTCGAACAACAGGACACCCAATGACCAGACGGTGAGCGGAAGTGCTTCGTAGCGCTGATGCAGAATCCACTCAGGTGGGCTGTAAACTCTGGTTCCTAACAGGAAAAGAATAAAAGGTCCATGAGGAAAACAACTACAACACTACATATAAGCTCTATTTGTGATGTCTATGTTATCTCTAAGAGTTAATCTAGCTCTCTAGTTGTCTTACCTTCAAAGTCTGTGTAGGCCGTGTCCTTCAGCAGAGCACCAGATCCAAAGTCAATGATCTTGACGTCTCCGGTCCGTGTGTCGACTAAAATGTTCTCGTCTTTAATGTCCCGATGGACGATCCCCCTCGAGTGGCAAAACTGAACTGCTTCGACTACCTGCTTCAAAAACCTGAAGGGAAAAAGGATGCAACTTATTATCATCATGTTACATATTTCACATTCATAGGGCGTTAATTGTATAAATAAATGTCATGTTAAAAAGAAATCGAACATTAGGTTACCTTCGTGCGATCAGTTCATCTACAGCACCGCGGTCGGTGATAAAGTCGAATAGATCCTGGCACGGCTGCGGCTTCTCGAACACGATGAAGAAGCCCTTGCCGGGCGCCTCGAACCAGTCGAGCATTCGGATGATACTAGGGTGGCTGGAACCTCCGAGCTGCAGCAGCAGCGCCACTTCCATGGGGACCGGGCTTGAATCACCAGGCTAAAACATAGAAAACAAGACAGGAGGATAAGCTTGCAGTCTGGATGCTGGATAAAAACGCATAAACAGAGAAAGTAAGAATTTGGTTTCGTTTCATGACAACAACAAAAAAGGAATCTATCACCAATGTGTACGTGTGTGTGTGTGTGTGTGTCCAGTGATTAAATCTGAAATTTGGCCTCGAGACAAAAAAATTCCAAAAATATGTACCAGCTTAAGTACTCAAGCTATTCCTGTTAATCAACGTGGGGAAATACTTTCGCTTCCGGTTCCTCTACGGATTGTTTTGAAAACTCCATTAACGTCACTACGTCATTACGCAGGGAACCAGCAGGGGGCGCACGAAAGAAGGAAACAATACATTACAAGAGAGAGAGAGGGAAAAAAAAAACTCACCAGTTCCGCCCACTGCTGCACTCTGTCATGGCACACTTGTTTAATAGCGACCTGA
>JAQMYK010000039.1:5021345-5033742 GCA_030014345.1 Clarias buthupogon | reverse complement strand
TTATGTTTAATAAATACATTATTTAAAGTCGTAGCCTTGGATTTAATGCGTGTTCGTATTAAAAAAACAAAATCGACTATTAAATAAGAATAAGTGCGTCATAGTAATCCTAGTAAGTTCTCAAATCACTTGAGACGTCACAGTCACAGCTGACGCGTTAAAAATATTGCAAAAAAAAAAAGCTTATAAATCACCTGTAAACCATCGGAGATCCGCTGTCCTGAAAACACAGAGCCGAATCCGCCGCTTCCCAGCAGAGCTCCTAACTTATACTTCTTCTCAAAGGACTCTTTAGTTGGAGCTGAAAGAAAGAAAGAAAGACAAAATGTTAAAAACCTGACGGTTCAATTTAATCCTTTAAAAACTGACGGTTGAATTTAATCAAATTTAAAAAACTGACGGTTAAATTTAACCGTTAAAAAACGCTGACGGTTTAACTTAAATGTTTAAAAAAAAAAAACACGAACAGTTTAAAAATTTAAATCTAAATACTATCGGCTAACTGAAAAAAAAACGAACCCTGACCAACAAAATGCGTCGAATATGTATATCTTAGTAAAATTACATAAAAAAAAAACCTGTTATAGATTCATTTGGCATCTTTTATTACAAAGTACAACAAACATAAAACAAAAGCTAGCATTCTTACCGAGTTTTCCTCTCACGTCTTCGGTTTGGTCTCGGCGCGACTCGACGACGCGTTTGTCCAACATCTTTTCGCAAAGTAAAAACGATTAAAAAGAAAAAAGTATTTTATCCACACAGAAAAAGAGCTCGGCAAAGCAGAAGAATCCGCTATAATGCCATTAGCACCTCCATTTTTAAGCTCCAAGTTTCTTCTTGAATTGAGCGTCTCCCTGGATACTCCACCACAGCTGAGCTCGCGTAAGAATCTTCTGCTCCGTTTGAGCGTTGTTGATGTTTAAGTTTGTGTTTACGTTTGACGCCACGCCCCACTCCACTCCACTGTCCAATGACGTCCGAGTTTGCGTGAGTGTTTTGAATCTAGTACCAATCACGTCTCGGTGGTTGTTGAATATTAATCAGGGAGCTGGTTTTTCTCAGAACTGGAGTAGAATTCGCGCGCGCGCGCGCGAATACCAACGCACTTGCGCACTGCACGATTACACAGCACGCTAGAATAATGCGCACCGCTAGTGCGACGGCAAACCGCGCTCTATGTGTACATACTTCTTGGCGCGGTAGTATGCATGTGCGGCATTTAATTCCCGCGCAAAAACTTCCGTTTAGCATCTGTGCTACCTGAAAGGGTTAAAATGAACTGGGGGAAAGGAATTAGCAATTGTGTTTAAGTGAATTATTTAAAAGTTCATTTTGTGTGTGTGTAGATTATAAACGTTGGTAAAAGTGTTAAAACTGCCTGAATACATTTTCAAATAAAAATAAAAACCCTGTCAGAATCTTTACACTGCAGTTATTGAATGCTGAGATATTATTCAATGTTCAAAAAATATACCAACATCCCATATTCTCTAATGACAAACTTCTCTTTTTTTTTTTTTGGTTTATTAATGAAAACTGCATACACAGACCTCAACACAATGCTAAATGCACTCTTAATTCCTCATCTTCACTTCACTTGCCTTTCCCTCCAGTCAGCCTGGTCTTTTGCAGAGTGAATTTTTCCTTTCTTTCTTTCTTTTTACGAGGTTATTTAACTCCATTTACTCATTTATGTCCTCTGAAAATGAGCACTTTTAGTTAATGGCTTCATTTTTGCACCATAATTCCTCCAACACTCAAAAATAAAAAAAATAAATAAAAAAAAAGCCACTTAACTACCTAAAACCCCCTGAGAAGCCATTCTCTAACAGTACACTCAAAAGCTTTTCAAAATGGTCAGATTTACTTCTTAAGTAGGGGCATAAGAAAGCCACAAAAAGCTTTTCAACACTCTTGCTTTTATATGGATGCTTGCATTATAAATGCTAAAAGTATGACTTGTGCATGTGACCGGTCAGTTTAATTTGCTCCAGACATACTTGCTGTGCATAGCTACCTGCTAAACCTGCACCCAATGACCTAATGCATCCAATAAACAAGGTGTAATTGTTATTTTGCCTGTTACTTATTTAACAAATGCATTTACAGATTTAAAAAAAAAAAAAAGTGTGTGTATTGAGAGAGAGAGAGAGAGAGAGAGAGAGAGAGAGAGAGAGAGAGAGAGAGCCACACCAGAGATAAGGCCAGTTTCTTCAGAAACTTCTTTTTTATTCCAAGAAAAAAAAGAGCTTTTTTTTTTTTCATTCCAAACAGGAAAATAAAATACAACAAGCTTATATTAATCAGGTATTAAGATGATAAAGTATGACATTTTTATAGATTTTTTTTCCTCATTTTTTTCTATGAGATCAGTTATGTTGGTTTAAACATGCACCTAATAAAGAAGTCCAATCTTGGCATTAGTGGCAAAAGAAAGTAAGGTAATGGTGAGGGGGAAGTCTTACAGTGACGGTCATTATTACTGATAGATGATCAGGACATGAGGGGACAGTGAGAGGGAAATGCGACTTCTATGATGATGGACAGAATGACGTTTGATTGATCCCCGGGTTCGCGCCTTCTCCCGTGCCATGAGAGGGCTTCAGAGCGCCTTCATCCCATTATCAACTGCTGTCCGGAGACGGTTCTCTATGCATGGCGTTCTTCTTCATGCTGTCGAGGTACTCCTGTTGTGATACGGCCAGGACTGAGGCCAAAATCTCGTCATCCTCCCAATCCGTCAGACCTTTCACAAAAAAAGAAAACATGACCAAATATGAAGAACTGATGGCTTCAAGGAAAAAAAAAAAAAAGAAAAAAGAAAAAAAAAAAAGTTGTCATGTCTTGTGGGTTTCACAGTCATCCCACACATCAACCATCATTTCCGCTATTAGCTAGCTACTTGTGTAGTTTCCTGTGATGGTCCCGAGCCGAGTAGAGTCCCAAAACAAGTTCATATGAGGTAAATCTCTTATCATTAATCATTTTCCTTTGACACCACATCGCTTTTTCCACCCACATCCACCCACCTAAACCTAAAAATCACACTAAACCTTTAACACAATCAAAATAATTCTTTTACCAATTTGTCTCAAAGTGTGAAAACTGTCACTGCAGCACTTTGGCGCAGGCAATAAAAAAAAAAGAAGAAAAATCTCATCTCATTGGAAAAATCTAATTTTGCATATATTAAACAACATGCAGGCGTTATTGTGTCATAAAATGTAAGAACCAATCAGGTTGCAGTATGCAAATGAAGGCAGTGAGACAGATCAGGGATAAAAAGAAAAAAAAATAGGCAAAGTGTAAAGTTGCTGTCATTTCCATATTTATAGAATTTGCAACTATTGGAGAGCTTCTGTCGTGGATTTCTTTTGCGAGTTTTGCAACACCACGCAACTTAAATTATGCAATACAGAATAAGTTTCGGTGACTATCAGGAAGAACCTCACCCAAGTATTAAAACAAACCAACCACAACCTTCACGTTCAGCATTATAGAACTCTAATAATGAGTTTGTAGTTTGCAGATAAAGTGGATTATTAATTCCATATCCCTTGTTCAACATGCTGTGTGATGTGGTTTTTACCAAAAGCCGTTGGCGACATGTCCTGCATGATGGCGCGGTAACCCAGAGCAGGGTACAGAGACACCAGGGACGATGAGGTGGGTCTGTCTGCTCCAACACAGGCTTGGTTACTAGGCCCTGCAAAATACAACATAATCACACACACGATTATACGTTTCCTGGGAACATTTTAAATTGATGACCTCAGATGGCCGTGTTTGTTACCTGGGCATGTAAACAAGCTGAGCTAAATCACTTGGAAAACACTGGGGATATACGCCAGGACTGGGAAACCCTATTCATAAGCATTTACATCTGTTTTGCACAACAAATAACCAGTTCTTCACTTCATTGTACCCATGGGTCAACCTTAACACACTGTTTACCTGGAGCCAAAAACACGTCACTGTGTTTAAAAAAATAAATAAATTAAAGTCAAATTGCCTCTAAGGAACATGGAGTGAAGAACACACAGAGCAGTGTACAAAGTGATCTACATGGGCAGGGCCAGAACTGTGTGTGTGGTGGTGGTGTAATGGAGCGTGGCATACCAGGAGCGCAAGGCGAAGGGGGTTTGGACAGCGCGAGAGCCGCTCCAGCCGGGGAGGGAGGCTTGGGCGCTGGGTCCGAGTGGGAAGGGTCTGGGTTCTCCGGGGAAGGGGCGGCGCTCCGGTGCCGTGGAGACCGCGCGCTCCACTCCTCCAGTCCGCTGGAGGCTGCAGCAGTGGCAGAGCTACACGTGGCGCTGGCTTTACGTGGCTGAGATAGAGACAGAACGGAAGAGTGAATTTTATATGATGCTTCACAGAAATCTAAACCATTGATGAAGAAATCTAAAAATTACAACGATGAGGAAAACTTGGGACTCAAAATAGAAACCATAGTCTTCTGACACCCCAGATCACAAATGATTACAGGACTAAAGACAAACAGGATGCTCGGTATGAGCATAATACGAGTCCTGGGATAAACACAGTATAGTCTTTACGATTACACAAGCACTTTTGATGATGAAATCTACATCTTTATTACTTTCAAAAACTTTATTACTTTCATCTTTATTACTTTTTAAAACTTTCAATATACATCAATGTTGAAATTCCCACCTGAACTTTTCAGTCAACACCAGTTCTTAAAAGAAATATTTGCACTTTCGCTTTCAAGCCTTTTACATGAAGATGGGGTGCTTCTTTGAAACCAGACCGTTCCTCACACCAGCGGCCAAAGTGAGAAAGCGCAAACGTAAAACTACCTCATGACATTTGCACGAACCTTGCAGTGAACTCTGCACCTTTCTCTGAAAACACAGGCTTTATGCAAAACACCATGTAGTATTACGAAAAGCAGAAAACAAATCCGGGCACTTGCGTGTTTTTCACCTCGCACCTAACGAGCTCACTTTACAAAGGATTATCCTCGAGGTCGAGGATAACCGGAAATACTTTCCACAGTGTTAAGACTGACTAGAATGTGGCCAGATGTGCAACCAGAGGCTATTGCATGGCCTGTCCTGATTCCTCATACTCGAGAGGTTATGGCTGACTAGAATGTCGACTTTAAAACGGTCAGAGGCTCAGTCTTTGTTTTTTTTTTGCCCCCCGACCCTGCTCACCTGTCGTGCCTGTTTCTCCTGATCCCGGAGCCACTGCAGGTACGACTCGCGGGCCACCTGCTCCTCGATTGCCTCGTTGGTAGCCTCCCAATCGGTGGCCCTCTTTTTATCCTCCAGCATCTGCTGCTCGATCCACGACTCCTCCGAAGTCTTGATCGCGTTCTTCATCAGAGACTGGTCCGCGTACTGCACAGAGGGAGACAGTTTACACTGAGTACACTAAGAAAACAATGTAGTATTTTATAGGGTTGCGAATGAAAGTTTTCTTGACGATAGTTGAACATGTTACCAAACAAGAATCAATAGATCGATCAAAAATACCGGTTTTGTGTCTCGGCCCTCAATCATAAACAAAGATGTTAAAAGTGCTCTGGTGTACAAGTTAACAGATTTGAGTTACAGAGAAATATTATGCAAAACAAATATTAATCAGCTAATGAGTTCTTAACAATTAATTGATTAAATACCAATTATTAACATTCCTAATATTGATTTAAAGCACATTTGAACCAGAGAGGGTTGAAGCAACAATGTAATATCAGCACCACGATAAATTTCAACATTTAACATGATACACGTTGCTAGATACTATACATTTAGGGATATCTTTTTAGAAACCTTATTTTATTTTATTTTATTTGTGTGTGAGGCATACTATATATCATTAAAGTGTCTGGAAATATCTTGATATAATACTTTTGTCATATCATCTATTGTTTTTTCTATAGCAGAAGCACTCAAAGTACTTTTTTCCCCTTTCAATATCAATGCTAATAAAAAAATCACTCATACTTCTTTACCTGCTTACAATTACATTTACCAAGCCAGTACATAACAGGTTAACAGATAATGATAACAGCTATAAACTATTTTCAAATCTTTTACAAACTGCTGATAATGAAGACTCTGTCTTCAGCATATGAACAATTTCACAGGTTTCTCAAAGCATTCACCATAGAATCCTGATGAACTAGCAGTCACTGCTAATTAACAGTATACTCTACGCTTATGTAAGGAAAATCAATCAACACCTTCAGACCAATTAGATTAGAGAATAAAAAATGACAAAAAACAAAAATAAAAGCACACATGTATTTAGATTTGTTATAATGAGGACAGAGTATTTTGTCTCATGATCACCAACATTGTTTATATTATGGGGGGGAAAAAAAGTAAAAAAAAAAAAAAAGATACTGATATAATGCATAACCACCGAAACTTTACTTAAGACACAAGCGACAAAAAGGAGAGCACAGGGTTTTGATCTTGCGCCCTAATTTCAGCATTCTAATGCACTTTCGGTGGCTCTTCCTTGTCTGGGAGAGCGTCTCGAATGCGAGACAGCATGTGGTTAGCTCTTGTGTGCACGCCAAGTGTGCCACAGCACGTCCACACGCCATTGTGTTTCTGTGCAGCCAAACCAGCTGTTATACAAACCTGGCTGACCCTGACAGAGCAGGACACACACGCACATCTGTGGCCGAGCTGAGCACGGCTGCGACTCGAGCACAAGTCTTATTCCAGGTATACGTTTTTTAGCATGTATAAGAGGGTCAGGTTTAAATAACAGATGACAAAAAGATCACAAGTTGCATGTGATGAGTCACAGGGCCAGTGCACATCTTCCTGTTTAACTGTCTTGTGCTGCATGCAAGCAAAGTCAGGTGTCTCAATACACTGTTATTTGGTCAGCTTATGTGCATGAGGGGAAAAATGAGTTATTCGCTTGACATAATGCTGAAATTAAGTCATACCCTTCATATCCTTATAATTACGTATCCCACCTAATTAAAAGAAAACCTTTTTGGAATAAGATACTGTGTCTTATTAGAAGCTTAAAATTACACTTTTATTCACAAGTCATTTCTTTACACACTTCATTAAATGAAGCTGCGTTACTGTTTCCATTCAACCTTACGCTATGTTCGGCTAAAGCTCGTAACTGGTCGTTTTCAACCCAAAAGAGAGAGAGAAAACGCCCTCGGAATTCGGAATTCCGTACATGGAAGCCTGAGACGTTCCATTCACGGCTGAGTTCAGCAAGTGACGTCAAATCCAAATGCTTGCTCGGAGCATCAGGAGTAAACAAAGCAGCACTTCTTACTTTTAAATGAGTTATACTGGACGTACAAGCATGTTTGCTTTGGATTAAAACGCACGTTTTTCGCTTGTTAAACACTGCAGGAGGAAAGTATACATGACTAAAACACAATTGGATGGTTTACTAAAATAAATATAAACAACAAAAAAAAAGTGTGTTTCTAAAATACACTGAATGCAAATTATAAAGCATTTTTTTCTTCAATTTTGAGGCTCCCCATTCTTTCTGATAAATCCTGGCCTACTGCATTATTACTGCTTACAAGGACATATGAAACATGAGCCAATCTGTGTTCCGTCCTCCGCCGAAGCCCCGGAGGATGAAAGTTCAAAGTAAAAGTCAGGTGGGAGAGCGTTGATTGTTCTCAGAGTTTATCCATCAGCTTTGGAAGCACAATGTCCTTCCCATAAAACTCGTCATATACCCACCCAACATGAACTCAAAGAATGTACAATGGGTGTTCAAGTCAAACCAGGAATTGTGATGAAATTTATCATGCATGAAGGCACAGTACGGCGATGAGACTCTTAGCCGCAGTAAAACATTTGAATGGTGCAAACGTTTTAAAGATAGCCATATGTCCCTTAATGACAATCCTGGCCGAGGTGGCTCGGAGCCCACTGCAGTCGTTCCCGTCAACATTCACCAAGTGAAAAAAAATTATTCGACTTGCAGAAGAGTCAATCATTCACCAACACCACTTGCACATTACAGGAACTCGGCTAAGGGTTATTGCCACATCACAGCCCTGTACAGTCCTGATCTCACCTCAAGCCACATGTTTGAGACATTAAAAAGGCCAGTGTCTCAGACGTAAAAACGTTCGATGACGGCTCCCGCGTACTGAGAAAACTCTGACGGTATCCAAGCACCGGTGAAATGCTGGGATAAGTACATCAGTGTAGGTGGGGATTATATAGAGAAATAAATACTCTCATAACCGTGTTCTGTTCGTCTGCACAATCAAAAGTCCTGGTTTGACTCGAACACCCTCGAATTTGTTATTTATTCCGCTTGTAAATATTTACCCACTGAACGGATGAATCAAAGGTTTATACCTCGCCCGTAATTCCCCTTAAAATTCATTCTGATTGAACCAGATCAGGTCAAACTGAGGTGTTTACAAGATGCATTGTTATTCAGATTTGACTATTATCCCATTATTAGCGAGATATTACTCTCCATGTAAACACACCTACTGACAAAACTGCTTTCAGGATGCATCAGACAATCAAAAAAAAAAAAAAAAAACTTTGCACAAAAAACCTTCATTGACTATTAAAAGTCACCTAATCAGGATGAAACAGATTCTCTTAAGTTTGTAAGTCTAACTCAGTTACGCAAACTTAAATAACGATAACAGCTATGAACGGTGACAGAAAGTGTTACGTGTCTTTAAGATCGCCGAGGGGTCACTCTGCTGCCATGGTTAAGCACTTGCTGCGCAAATAAAACAGGGCGCTGCTAATAAGCTTCCCTGAGTAAGCCATGGATGTGTGGAATGTTCAGACTGCGGTGGGTGGCTGTTGAGGAAGTGAAGCTCGGTGGGACGCGCTCCTGAGGAGGCTTTGATAAGCTCAGGCTGTCACCTACTTCTGACTTCTCTGCCGGTGAGCGCAGGCTGAGTCTGGCTCCGACCTGCTCAGGGACTGACGCAGTGACCTGATTTACTACTGTGGAACATCGTCAGGCTCTGAGCTCTGCCTACTTAACCTTCAGTAATAAAAACACAGCATTTAAGATGTTTTTCCAGATCTATAAATAAAATATAACAACAAAAAATAAATAAATCTACATATAATACCCACAATTTCACAAATTAAATGTGCCATAATGTTTTTATTTTATTTTATTAATGTTTGAATTTTTGCAGTACTGTGTAAAAAAGTCTCACCACTCATTTCATCATATTTAGTGTTGGCAACTCCTCATTATATATAAATATATCATTTTATTTATTTATTTATTTAGAATAAAAGCACTAAAAAAAAAGAGCAATGATATGCAAGTGCTATAACAAGTCTCAGTTAGCTTAACACAGTGCATGTAGCAAGTTTTTTTATTATTATTATTTAATAAAATTAAATAAAATTAGATAGAATTGAAAAAGAATAGAACAAGATAGTGTTCGAGGGCTGTTTTGCTTTCGCTAATTGTATAATAAAGAAAAAGAAAAAAGAAGCTAGTGTTAATTAGTTAATGTTAGTTTTTTTTATTTTTTATTAAAGAATTTATTTTATTTTATTTTTTTTTATGTCACGGACACATCAAAGTCTCCAAAAGTCTCCAGTAACACCAGAAAAAGTCGCTCGATTTGTCGCTAGTCGCTTTTTTAAAAACGTGTCGCTATAGGGGTCTGAATAATCGCTAAATATAACGAAAAAGTCGCAAAGTTGGCATCACTGTTTATATTTTACTTCTAAAGAGCCAGAATTGAAATGTAGTGTCGAGGAACAGTTCTGCAGGCGTCCTGAGGGGCTTTTTTGTCTCTCATTTTCAGTCCAGTCCCTTCAGTTTCTGAGGAATGTTATTTGTTTGTTAAGCCACACAGCAACCTATGAATCATTCAAGCATTAAAAAAACATCTAACTTAAGGCATGAACTAGTGAGAAACAGGTACATATGATCAGGTGGTGATTAGTATACTGCTGATGCTGAATGCTGAGTGGTTGGAACAGACGAGAGGGGAAACGAGGTCGCTGATGAGGCTGTTACAATATTGATTCATTCTTTTAATTCATTTTCTATACAGCTTACCCTGATAGGGGGTCACAGGGCCTTGCAGACTTTATGGGCACAAGGCGGGGTACAACGCTAACCGCTACGCCACTGTGCCAACTAGGTTCTTACTTAAACAACTCATTTTTGAGCCAGCTGCAATAAAACATTTGTTCCCGTTTTCTTTCAGTTAACCTACGTTTAATTTAATATGAGGACATGAGGGGTGGCTCAAGACTTTTGCACTGTACTGTAAATATACACTAACCCACGAAAAAGGCTCTGGATAAATATGATCTACAGTGCATTAAATGTCATGTGCTGATTAAGTATAAAGTTCCCTGCTAATGCTCTTCAGCATCATTTAGACGCGTAAACTAAACTAAAAATTCAGAACAGGAAATGTTAGAATTAAATTTTATGCATAAATGAATGAAAACTAATTGCAAATATTAAAATTACCAATTAAATTCTGTATTGTAAAACTAGTGTCCACTCGGTCTATATTAGTATAAAAAGTAGACAGTAATATTCAAATACCAGTAAATTGTAATTAACGACTGCGAGGTATTTGCATCCATTTTCGATTCAAGTCTTTTGAACGTCGCACCAATGAGGCTGTGTTATAAAAATGCGAGCGACAGGTCAGCTATATGATACGCAGTGACGCATGGATGACATCCCACACACACACACACACACACACACACACACACACACACACACACACACACACACACATACACCATGAACTTATTAGCTGCTGAATTAACACTGCTGTGTAAAATGTGCGTATATCTCATAGGAGATTAATAAGAGAGCAGAGATTGTGTGTGAGGACACGTAGCTCAGGGTTCATCAAGTAGATAAGACACGCTTCGGGCTGATTCATTTCTGTGTGTGTGTGTGTGTGTGTGTGTGTGTGTGTGTGGAGTTTGGATGAAAACACTGATGATGCCTGATTAAGCAGCGAGGTTAATTTTTTGATAGACATCCACACTCAAAACAGTAAAGAATTTAGTACCCAAAAAACAAAAAAACAAAAACAAAACAAGAATCCCAAGTTCAGGATTGAGAACGCCGTTTGCATTCCTTGATTGCTTGATTGATCGTAAGATTTGAGATCAATAAGAGAGACTTGATTTCAGTAGATCTGATTCGATTCTGTGGCTTAACACCTCTTCCGTGACCTCAGTAAAATTCCCAAGATGTTTTGTTCCCGGTTAGAATCTCAACTCCCAGGGTTTTTTCTTTTTCTTTTGGTTTTTCCATCAAATCGAGACCAAAAAAAACCCCCAACAACAACAACAAAACAACGTTATAAAACCTGTGAAGGAGATTATTTTATTGATCTTTGAGAGGAGCCGAGATTAAATCATGAGGAAGCGGTGTGTGGGTCGGTGTTTCGTTCGCCCACAGCTGTGAGAAAGCGATTCTGCATCGCTCGGTTCAAAACAATCAAAACAAGAAGAAGTTTTCAGTCATATGTAGAGCCTGTGAGTGAAAGTGAAGCATCAGTGGCATCTAACCATAGTGACACGGGTGAACCTAAACCTTATGGAAAGAATAAAGGGGAAAGAAAAATAAATAAATAAATAAATAAATAAATAAATAAATAGCACAGACATCGTTAAAAATGCAGATTTTTAAAAATCGATTCTGGATGATCTTCCTCAGATGAGGGTAAAATCCTCAGATATCTCGGACAAAGCACGACCTTCGCCCTTATAATTTTACCCTTCGCACCTCTGCCATTTTCCTTCTACTCTTTACAAAGACTGTGAGCGCTCAGGGCTTAAGGAAATTAAATTTGTTCGGTTCTAAGAAGCAGCTCTGATAAAATATAAACTCGGGTTAAGTAACAGTTACTATAATGTAACTGTAATTTCAAAATGGGTTCAAGGAAAAAGGAAAAAGTGAGGAGGGAAAAGGAAAAAAAACAAAAAAAAAAAAAAACCTTGACCCAGTGTGACCCTACTGTATTACTAAGCAGTGTTTCCCCACACCCAAGTATATTTGCCTGTACCTGTTTATTCTGCTACTGCGTGAGCGGTGTACTGGGAGGCAGTAAATGCAGCGGATGTCCAAAAAAAAAAGAAAAAAAGGAAGACTGACAGGCGCACATGCTCTGTGGAAAAAGTGCGCTTCTTTAAAAAAAATAAATAAATAAACAAACAACAAGCAAAAAAAAACAACAGTGATTACCCTGAAAACTAACTCAGCACACATCCGTGCAGCAAAAACAGCATTCTGTAATGGCCGATTTAAAAAATGAAACAAAATAATAATAATAATAATAATAATAATAATAATAATAGTAATAATAATCAGACAAATCAGAATAATAATATTATTATTAACGTAAAAAAAATAATATTATAGTATTGCATAATAA
>JAQMYK010000039.1:5000050-5013501 GCA_030014345.1 Clarias buthupogon | reverse complement strand
GTGCACGGAAGAGGGGTACTGAAGGGGGGGGGGGGGGCAACCGCAACAGCTCAAACAGCCCTTTTTAAACATCTAAATTTAATACGAGGCAAAGAATCTTCCAGATTAGCAGTACAGGAAGAAAACCCCGACACTGTTTACAGCACGTAACCAAAAAGAAAAAAGAAAAAAAAAAAAAAAAAAGGTGTGGGTGAAGGTGTCCTTGTGAAATTCCCCAAACAGGTCATACTATGCAGATGTACAATGGTAAAGCGAGCATCATTTCAAATACTCTTTCTCTCTCCATTATCTTCGCAATTAACGTCATTTCCAATGATCTCCGTATACAGTCTACCTAAAGACAGAGATGCAGCGGCGCTTTACTCCTTGATAGTCTCCCACCTCCACCTTGCCATCTCTGTACTGTTGTGCAGCATTCTGGGACTTTGCAGGAATTAATGTTTTATTGAGTTTTATTTTCAGGAGCTCACAGTGAAACTTTTTCCTCCTGACTAACTAATGCTAACTTCTCAGACCAGGATCTTTAAAGCATCAGACGCGTTTTATTAGAAACCTGACCTCAATCCGTAATAATAAGCTACGTGCACGAACGCGCACACACGGCCCATAAAGAACCCCGATGACCTTTTACTAGCATCGGCGCCCGGTGATGAGAAAACTGAACTAAAAGAGGAAGGAGAAGCAGCAGCGCGGTGTGACACGACTACACAGAAATGCACACACAAGCAGATAGGCTTCGCTGGAAAGAAAGTGAAGGGGCCAAGTTCGATTTAGCAGAAACAGGAACCACAAGCGCGCCTTCATTGATGAGGGCCTGAGATAGCATCGCGCTGCTAACCACCGAGCGCCCTTCTAAGAAAGGGGCGGGTGCTGGTGTGAGGCGCCGGGCCTTGTCACGTCGGCCCGCCCCCTCTTCAGACCTGCGCGTCCATGATAAGCTTTATCCCTCCAGAACACGGGCCTCCGACCGCGTCACGGCAGAGTGGGAGTCTGTTCTTTAGAACGATACGCCGCTGATACGTGCTCATTGCCCGCTCATTCAGGTGCTTGAGTGTCATAACGTAGGCCGCGCTGAAATTCTGCGGAAAAGAGATAAGAATTCGAGAGAAGTCGTTTCTGCCGCTCTAGGTTACAAGAAAATCACTTTATATGCGTTTCGCTATTGCGAACTTCGAAACCATTCACAATTCAGGTAAATTCTCGAATCTGACTGATGAGGTGTCGATTAATCTTCTGTGACAGCAAATGGAGACGGAGAGCAGCATCCATGTCCAACTCAAATCACAGGTTGTGTCCATAAGTATTTGGACACAATTCTTTCCCTCTACACCACTAAAACTTAAAATATCGAGATGTGATCAGAGTGTAAACGCTCGGCTTCAATTCACGGGGTTTGTCATGAGCGTCACATTAACCATAAAAGCTCCTTCATTGAAGCCAGCTTCACTGGCTCAAAAGTATTGGGACAGCAGCCTGATAAGCAGCTTGATGGATCGGGCGTGGCCGGTTTCTTCATCATTTCACGGCAAATTAAATAAAACAGACGGACGATCTGATGTCGATTCCGAGTGTTTGGTAGCTGTTTATGAGAACTCGTGTGTTTCAAACAGGTCTTAATGTAAACGAAAGTGAGTAATTATGAGGTGTTAGATGGTTGAATCAACAATTTGGTTCATTCTTAAGAGAGAGAGAGAAAAAAAAAAAGGGAATGCAGCACTTGTTAACTTTCTTGTACCGAAATGTTGGAAGGATGAAGAATATAATCGAGGAAAGGAAAGGCTCACGCTCCAGATCTTACCACATCATCTGTCGATCATTAAAGCAGTGTTGGGGCATGGGCATGTGTGGAAATGGGTCACTGGTGTTTATTGATGATGCAACAGCTGATAGAAACAGCAGGATGAATTGTGAACTGTATAGATCTCTACTTTCTGCTCAGATTCAGTCAAACGCTGCAAAACCGACAACAGCGCATCAGTGGTTGATATGGTGAAGGTTTACATTAATTTAGACATTAATTCAGAATTTATATATTTATAGGAGGAGTTTCCAGTTTCAGTGAGAAGTAAAACGGCATAACGTTTTGCTAAAGTGGAAAAATCACCAGGATGGAGATGTTTGTACTTTTTTCCTCATAATTTCAAACGGAGAAAGAGAAACAGGAACCTCTTGCTTCACAGATGTTTCCGAACACCGAAAGTGACCTTAAACGGATTAAACACAGACAAATGTATCGTCCTTTAATAAATAAAAGAAATTAATGAGTATTTTGCAATATTCTGTGGTATGAAAAAAAGATACATATATATATATATATATATATATATATATATATAAAAAATATTATATAAAATATAAAAAGGCAAAAATACAAAAATGGGTGAGAAACTAGTTTGCAAAATCACAAACAAAGCAAAAAAAAGAATAAACAAGATGAAGGAGAAATCAAATTAAAGAGAATGAAAAAATATATTAAAAATTAATAGTAAAAAAAAAAAGAAATCAAACAGATAAAATAAATTAATTAATTAAAATAGAAAAACAACAAAAAAAAAGAACAAAATTACCATGAAATAAGGGAAAACCCTAAAAAAAAAAACACATCGTAAATAAAGAGGAGAAAAAAAACAAAATGTACAAAAAAAAGAAACGAAAAACAGAATTATGAAAAGAAAAAATGCATCAATAAGAAAAATCAAGCAGCGGATCAAGCAAAAAGAAATCTTTCCCATAAACATAAAAAGTGTTTTTTTTAAAAGAAACGGAAAAAATAAGTCAGGGAGATAGCGATAGAGAAAAACAAAGAAAAAGTGTGTGGGGGGGCGTCCCCTGTTTTAAGGGTGTTAACTCAGCTTTAGAGTTAATTATTTCCCTAGGACTGCACAGCACGCTGTTTTATTTCTTTTACAACACAACTGATTTGATACCAAACTCCACAAGAATCTAAATAATTGTTTTTAATTGTTTAGATTCTTGTAGAGTTCGTAAAAACCGTTATAGTGGCTCAATGCCAGTTTGTTTCCTGCTGCACCTGACTGTGGTTTAAGACTAAACCTTTCCATCACCCTGCTAACTGATCCGCCGTTGCCGTTAGCCTGAGCAGTAACATTCTCATGATGAGGTAATTTTGTAAGTTTTTACTCTCAGCACAGGACGTGTGTGTGTGTGTGTGTGTGTGTGTGTGTGTGTGTGTGTGTGTGTGTGTGTGTGTGTGTTACATCAATGTGGGAGTTTCTGTCCCTGTGGTTCAGACATCAGTATCATCTCTCCTGGTCAGAGGTCACTCGCTCTGCCCCCACACCGCCACTTCAATAACGCCTGACCGGAGTTTTCCACCTCAGACCGGCCAGAGCAGGAGTAAGACAACACGAACACTCGCCCAATACACACAGAACAAAAGCTGATCAATTGCTCTTACGCACCACGCCGTGAGCTCACAGCTCCTGCTGAGGAGTCACGCATTCCTCACATGCTCAGCCTCAGCCTAAAGAGACACCGCATCCTAAAGCTAGAATGTTCTAGAAATACAGAAAAGAAAGGACTTAAGCTTAAAGGAAGAGAAAAAAATAGACACAAAAAGGAGTGAAAGAAATTTTAGAACAATGGGAGGAAACAAAATGCAGGGAAAAACCAAAAAGAACAGAGATAAAAAATCAATCGGACCAAAAAATATAAACAAAACAAACAAAAAACCAACAACAAAGTCATAAAAAAAATCCTAAAATAAAAGAAATAAGCAAAAACAAAATAAAGAGGGAAGTGAAATAAGTGAAACATAAAAAAAGAAAAAAAAAAAGAATAAAAGAAAAATAAATACAAAAATAAAGGAAAGTAAAGAAATAAGGAAAACAAGCAAAAAAAACCCACAAGCAAATGATAAATTTAACAAAAAAAATAATAATGAATGAAGAAAAAAAGACAAAGATTAAAGAATTAATAGACATGATGAGAAGAAAATTAAAAGGCAAAAAACTAATAAAAATCACACAAAAATGGGAACTAAAGGAGAGCAAAAGGAAGAAAGAAAAAAAAAAAAAGGCAAAAAAAGGTTGTATTAAGGTTGATTGTGGTTTGCTGATGTAATGTGATGAAGGCACAAGGCCAAGTTGTAGTGCTTGGCAGCTGAGGTTCATCTCTCACTGGCTGCTACACCCCCCCCCCAAACACACACAGTCCACATGTCTGTACACAATCAATCACACACGCAGTCTGGACGTGATGCCCAGCAGGTCAGGTCAGTCTTTCACCCACGCTGCCCTCCTCGCCTCAGTTTAGTGGATATACACAGATTTGTGTCTCTCGTTAGTGAAAACGTGTATGAGAGACGTAAAATAAATAAATAAATAAATAAAAATACAAAAAGCATCACCCATTAGAAAAGCTGCTGAGAGGAGGAACAGATTTCCCTCAGAGTCTTAGTCCTATTAACGTTATTTCCTCATGCCACACTGATTGTTCCCTCTCTACCTCACCCTCAGCGATTCAGGTTCTCATGAAAAAAATTAAACAACACACCTTTAAAAATTAATCATTAATCAGTGCTAATAACAGTCTATTCCTAATAGACAACTTCATAGTGATGGCCTGCTAAACTGGGTAACCAGATCGGTCTTGAATGACTCGCGCTGCAGTCTAGGTAAAAAGTCAAACCTTTATTTCATCCGTTCATCGCCGGTCTTGCGCAACGACGAGTAGAAATAATACTGTGGAAAAGTTCAAGAGACCGGACTAAAGTGGGCGAAAGGTACCAGACGCGTGTATCTCAATCTCTGTGGACAACACCAGAGGTTCTTGGGTTAGATAATCGACTCTCCTCAGTTGCGTCACTCCAAACTTGCCTCTGGAAGACGAACATCAGCAGCTTCATGCCAACAAGTTTACTCGGCTGAGCAGTTGCACAAAGACCCAGGGGAGCGGTACCAACACCAGAACTACAGTTTGGTGAAGGAGGGATAAAGGTCTTGTGCTGTTTTTCAGGAATTGAGGCCCTACTACATGCACTATGACATTTTTGACAGTTGTACACCGTACACAAAGTGAGGTCCATCAAGACCTGGTTTGACTGAGTCCAGTATAGAAGTCCTGATCTCAACACCTTTAGAAACCAACCAGAAAGTCTAGTGTAAGGCAAGCACCCTCACTCAACCCTCAGCACCCGACTTCACAAATATTCTTCTTAGATAAACTATCACAAATCTCCACTGCCACACTCCAAAATCTTGAACCAAGCCTTTCCAGAAAACTCATAGCCCATGGTTTGGGAATGGGATGTCCAACAAGCTCGTGTACAAGTAGGTGTGATGGTTTTGGGACCATTCAGTGCATGATAAGGTTTCTCCCCCCGGTTCTCTGGTTTCCTTTCACCCCCCAAAACCATGTCCGTAACTCTAAGGCTACGTTTACACTGCAGGTCTCGATGCCTAATTCTGATTTGTTGCCTATATCTGATTTTTTTTGACCGTCTGTTTACACGTAACTATGACTCTTATCCGATACACATGTTTACACTTTCCATACCATCTGAAACATCACGCATACTTAAAGGGAGGTTCAAACTAGCCAAGATAGACGAAGGTGAAATATGCTTAATGCTAGCTGTGCGATATATGCAAAGTTCGTGAAACGTCTCCATGGTTTTAAAACGGAGGAGGAGGAAAAAACGGCATGATTGCAGCCTGTGCATATGCTTCATTCACTAAATACTGATTTCTTAATGTTATTTAGCCCAAATAAGCATTAACACAAGGCGGCATGTGTGTGTGTGTGTGTGTGTGTGTAGGGGGGGGTTTCCTCTTCCATGTCACCTGGGATGGTATCATTCCACATGCGCTTCCACCGGAGAATAACATTACGTCATTAAACCGTGAAGTCGTCGCCGTTTTAATGACGTACAGAACACAACGACTCAGGAAATCCGATCTGTCTGTTTACACGATCACATTAGCACATATCTGATTTATATCTGATTTATTTCCACATATGAAGGAGGCCTGAAACCGTAACGTAGCCTAAATGACCCCTACTGTAGGTGTAAACGTATACCGAGTGAGGGTAGGATAAGACTCCAGTTCTACCAGGACAATGGTTTGGATTTAGCGCTTCCTGATAATGAGTGAATGATTAAATTAATGCTCCATCCAGAGGAATTAATAGATAAGCAGTGTTTACTGTATAGTGTTTAATATTTTAAATTTGTGAATATTACATCTGTAGAGAGATCTCTGGTCTCTGTTATGACGATAATTCTAATGTTGCTGCTACCTACCATTGTTTACATACAGCACAATTCACTTTAAGTTTAATTTATTAATATACGCATCCATCCATTTCAACTTATTCTACTTTGTTTTGGCTATTAAGTATCCCCCCCCCACCTTCCTATATTTATTTACAGATATTTTATACAGATGTTTATTCAAGCTTGTTGCAGTAACGAACTAATTTAATTCCAACAGTTTTATTTTATTTATGATGTTTTATTTGCTAGTTGCACTGATTGCTTTTTTCCCTTCTTTAAAAAACAAAACAAAAACTATTCTGCATGCCTTAAATTGCCCCATGAGGATAAATAAAGTTTTTTGACATGACTTGATATTGTAGCCCTGCTGTTTTTTTTTTTTAGAAAATGTAAAAATGCAATACAGTTTCAAGATTCACAAGAGATTTCTCTTAAAAGATTTCAGTTCAGAAACGGATTTAATTTGTGACCAAATCTGGCCAAACCTCTCATTTCCACAGCAGACACCTCGCCTGTGGTCACATGGGCAGTTTTGCATATGTTCTTTGGCGAGCACTTTAGTTTGTCTAGCCATATAGGGCTAACACGGTGCTACCAGGGTAACCACGGTGACCTAGAGACCAGAGTAAAATAATTCCGCTCCAACTCCTGCATCATTTTCGCATCATTCTGTCACTCTCTCCACAACTACAGCCTGAAGTTGCGGACATTAGCCTCAACTTGCCTCCACTTGCCGACGACACGATCATTACCGGAACAAGTGCGTCAGAACAAAGAACGCGGACGAGATTAAGATGCGGTCGCGTGTCTCCGAATTCCACCCTTATCTAATACTCGGCACGGATTGTATGGTACACATCACGCCGGTGAAGCTGTTATCAAACACACATCGTCCTGCGCCTCTTCATGTGAACAGATCGATACAATGTGGAATTTTCACCTGACTCCGGCATGCCTTCAAAAGATTTGAAAAAATTGTTTCTGGAGTGGACCACGCTCCACACACTGGGGGTGAAACACAATTACATCAGGCGCAGCCACATCTGTTTAGTGCTTCAAATATCGCTGTCTGTACCTGAGGGCGTTTCTGTACTAGACATGCTTGATTTGTACTCTGCCCGGGAACGACTGCACCCCACCTTCCCCACTACACCGCTGAACAGCATTGACACAAAAGAAGAAAAGAACGAGAAATCTCTCGATCCATATCTGATTCGATCTGGTGCCAGAGTAGGGCATATCGTTCTCGAGACGACCGTCTCTAACAGATTCGGACACGGTTCCCGAGTGGGGAATGATTGTGTTCTCACTGATCAAAAACGAACCAGACTTTTGTGGTCAAGTGTTCTCGGGAAACGATATGGGGGCAATAATGTGAAAATCAGAAGTCGGTGTGGATTAAAACCATCTCTTCTGGATCTAACAATTCGACTACCCTAGCTACGTCACTCCAGTTTAGAATTAGTATCGACTAGAGATGCATGTGGAACGTTTTTAAATCCGTGATTTATAAGCAGTGATTTCTAAATCATGTTATATATATGTTAAATATAAAGCTCTCAGGACAAACATGAACTTTCAGATGTGGCTCGGATTGTATAAATAATCACCCGGTCAGGTTCGAAGTAGGGCTTAAATCTGATTACTTGTATATATTACTTTATATTTTAGGAAATACAAATAAAAATCATTAGAAACCCAGTGAGCGGAGAAGAACAAAATCATATCTGGTTTCGTCCTTATTTCTCGGCTGTCCGAATGAAATGTTTATTGGTGCTGGGCGTCGTTCAATGCACACTCATCTTGTTCCAAACACTCTGAGAGATATAGGGGTTGAATAACAGACTATCTGCTAAACCTGACAAGAGTCAGCAAAAAACAAAAATGTGTCATCTATCATACTGTGCACAAGTCTTGACCCCCTCCCCCTCATTTTGTTTTTATTAAATTAAATGATATAGAATAAATTAATGAAACAGGTAGAAATGTGTTACTGCGACAGACAATTTGTTTCTTTATGCAACAACCTCAGCAGCGACCTCATTTCCCCTCTCGTCTGGTCCAACCCCTCAGCATTCAACATCACCAGCATATCAATCACCACCTGATCATCGATCATCATCTGCACCTGTTCCTCACTGATTCATGCTTTAAGTTCTTTAAAAAACTTTTTTTTTTTTTTTAAATATGATTCATAGATCACTGTGTGGCAAAGAACATTCCTCTGAAACTGCTCAGATACTGGCCTGAAAACGAAAGACTGAAAAAGCTATTCGTATTAAAAACGCAAGAAAGTCTCTCTGGAAGCAAAAAATATGAAGAAATGAGATCCGGCTGAAGACTGCTGTATGGCGCTGTACGTCATCGTCTCAAGTGTTTCTTAGGCACGGAGGAACTCCTGCGATGCGCATGTTAGTGTTTTCCCAGCTCCCAACACACCCGAGTTAACTAATCAGCTTTCCTAAATTGAAGCACAACAGGTAAAATACTAAAATGTACAGGACGGCGGGTCTTCCAGGACGAGGGCTGCAAACCTGTGGCAGTTTGTTAGTCACTGTACAGAAACGTAATTACAGTTAAAAAGTTAATTATCTCCTCAAGTTGTACCAAACTGTCGATCTGATTTAACAGAAGGTGTTGATCAGTTCTCTGTAATAATTATTAATTATGTTTCTAATAACTAAGCAACCCGTACGGCAGATACGCCACCAATGTAAAGCCCAATAATAAACGTGTATATATATATATATATATATATATATATATATATATATATAAAAAAGTTGAAAGTTGATATTTTGCAACTTGGGAAAGTCTTCAGGACATTGAAGTAGAAATGGATAAAATGCATGTCCAGTCATTCTCTACTAAAATAAATTAAATTAAACTTCTAACCAAAACACTAACCCTCTTAATTATTTTTTTAACAGCATGCCGCCCAAGCATTTGGTTTAAAGGTTAACAAGTGATGGACTGTAATATTATCCAGTGAAAGCGACTTCATTAAATCAGCCTTAAATGTCATGAAGTAAACAAATAAATACCTGAATTAATAAATAAACTAACATTTAAATATCAATTTCAAGTAACAGAAAATACTTTCAAATATTTTAAGGGCCGATTCCAAATGTTTTTTTTTAATGTATTCTAATTTTAATGATTTTTCAACATAATCATTTTATTTTATTTAATATCGCCACATTCCAGCCTCCACTCTGTTGTAAAGACATTGTTGAATTTTAATTATAAAACCTAAAATCTCATCCTGTTAAAACTATCTAATAAACTACTATTTAAGTATAAAGTGACCTAAATTAACGTACCAGAGAGAAGGAGGTTCTCGACTCTTTTCCTCTTAGCGTCAAAGGACTGAACGACGTCATTCACAAAGAGCTGCATTTGAGTATGGAAATGTCCAAACGTCCGGCGTAACCAGCTAGCAGGCTTGACTGGACTCGGTTTGTTAAGACAAAATGTAACTCTTCACACCAAAATGTCTTATTATTATGACATTATTAACTCTGGGAATGAAAATAAAAGAAAATGGCCTGCTTTAAAAAATAAAATAAAAAAGGTTGGATTGTTGGGACAGTCTGAGCGAGGACCGTTGCAGAGACGAAATAAATACAAATCTTAAAATCTCCCTTTCGATCTTTAATAGAATTATAGTTTTGTTTATAGTTTAGTAAAACATTAGCGGAGTCACAACCTGCTCGACCTCAGCCTTTCGAAAGATGCTGTTGTGAGATTTTTCACATTGAGACGACGCTCATGTTCGATGACCGTTTAACGAATTTAACGAAGTATTAATAGCGTATTAATTTTATTTTATTCATAAATATAAATACAACATGTGTGTGTGTTTGCTGTGTAAATGAGCTCATATGTGAACAAATGGGCCAAGTGTAGGTGTCGTGTAGATGTTCTTTATTTCTGAGTTGTGAGGGGAAATAGACAAGGGGATTTTATAAAGAGAATTGAAATGAGACGTAATATTTTCAGACTTTCTATTTCCAACCTCAGAGGTTCAATTGTGTAAGATTGGGAAAAAATATATATACGAGTCTTTCTGTACACGTCCATGTGGAGGAAAACACTTCTGAACATCATTTAAATAAGTAAATAAGAAAAAAACCACAAAGGACTAATGGTATAGCCTACTATTATAGCTATAGGATATATAATAATAATAATTTAAACGCACTGAAAACTGATGGTGCAAATAAAAAACAAGAAATGTAACTGTTTTGGAGCATCCTAGATTTAAATATTTATGAAACAAACATTCAAACCAAATCGAACCGCATGAAAAACTCAAACTTTCCAAGTTGGAATTACAAACAAGAGGTCGGTTTAAAATCGACTCCTACTTAGAGTTCGGAAACTTCCCACAACAAATGAGTCACTTCTGGAGAAAAGCAGCGGGAGAGAAACCCCAGCCACCTCCTCGCTTTTGCCCTCGGCTTGCACCAGGTCACGGCATGTGCCTTCGCGTCAAAACAGCGGAGGCAGACTGGGAGTGGAATGTCTCTGGTGGAATGCTGTTTGCATACGGCGGAAATTTTCATATGCAGGACGACACGCCCACGTCTGCAGCGTCTGTCGTCGCGTGTGTACGAGTGCACGTGAGCGTGCCAGTCTCGAGTCAGAGTCAACCCACATCCTCGTGTCCGGCATTGCTCGTTATTCCTGTCATACCTGAGCTGGCGTGCAAGAACAACTGGCTGAGATTCTCAAAAGGAAACAATTTTATTAATTATTTTTTTTAAAGAAAAAAGAAAAGGCACTCGAAGTTCCGTGACCTGAGGTTGAACATTTACAAAGATGAAACAAATAAAAAGCAGAAATGTTCACCGAAGATAAAACAAAACATCCCCTTGTTTAAAACATCACACCTTCGTACCAGAGCTATTTCAGAAAATAAAGCCTCAACATTTTCATCTGGGTATAGCAGAAATAATATCAGACACTCACCACACCATACGTCTCGACATTATTATGATGCAACAAGTCACACTGCAAAGCAAAAGATGCTTTACAAATGTTATGACTCAATCCGCATTTTAAATTAAATGCCATTTTTAACAGTTTTTCTTTCTCTCTCTCTAGGTAGAAAGTTTCCTCACTACTCCGTAGTCATGTCTGGACTGCCTGTCTGATTCACATCTGAAACCCCGGCCTCCCAGGAACTCCTTTACTGGCCCAAACACATGAAAATGGCTTTGGAATGAGGTCAGGACTGTACGGGGCTGTGATGTGGCAATAACTCCTAGTCGAGTAACGTGCAAGTGGTGCTGCTGAGTACGGTTCACACAGACAGACGCATCTCTTCTGCGATCTATCCGGCAGTTCTCAAAGATCAGGCGCTGAAAGTTCTCATCGTACTCATGTACTGCGTTTTATGCCTTAATTTGCGAGAAATTTCGCCACAAGTCCCGGTTTGACTTGAACGCCCCTTGTGTGTTTATGTACAGTATATCCAAAGACACATACAAAAAAAAAAAAAAAAAAAAAAAAAACCAAGCCTAGACACGCCTATTATTTTAAATGCCAATTTGCTGTTTTCCTGAATCTCGTCTCGGTGATTTCTGACATTTGATTTATTAAATTTTTTCCCCCCACAAAGCCATAAATAAAAACACAGATAAACAAATCCTGAAGCCCTGACCATGAACTATTATCATGTCAGAAGCTCAGCACATTTCAATCCTGTTTATAAAACCTCTATCGAAAACAGAATGTCTGACGGAAAGTGAAGAACTGCTTGTGATGAACATGACAGCCACACACACACACACACACACAAACACCCGGATGTTTTCATTCCATTGTGCTGAGTCCTGCTGGGAAGCTTAGATGCTTTTGTAAAAAATGTCTGGCTGGCAGAGCCTGTTCCTCTTCACTGTTCCATTTACTGAAGAATGTCAAAGTGTTTGATTTCAGACAGACAAACAAAAAACAAAATGACAAAAAAATGAAACCAACATACCAAAAACAAGGAAGGGGGAGGGGGGATGGGGCGGGTTTGGATCCTTAAAGATGCTGATCGTGCATTATACACGGATTAAGTTCTTTTCTGTAACTGTAACTCTAAGTGGAAAAGGATTGCTATGTGATCTCGCACCCTGAGCCTGGCAGGTTCGATAGGATGCAGCTGCCAGGGTAGGATTGCGGATTGCTCAAAAAGATACCGAAATTCACAATCGGGTCGACCCAACAGGCCCCGCCGCCGTGTGCTGCTCGGGTTCACTTCACAGTCGGAGGTAAACGAGTTCAGGACACGGTGTTGGAGAACTCGCGTTAACGGGAAGCCGAGGGATGAAAAGACATCCGATTACGGTGCCGATAAAACTAGGACGCATCTGAAAGGCATTGCGGTGCCTCGGGTAACTGATGACTATCGGATCCCTGGCTGATTAGGAACAGGTGCTTGGCAAGTGAAATCCACAAGCAGGCGGCCTGGATGGGTCGAATGCACACAATTTAAGAACTTCTTGAGTGTTACAGCTCGTCTTACACGCACACCTGTCGGTAAATTCTACTAATCCAACCCAGGAAAAAAAAAAAGACAACAAAACGTATGACTTGAGGGGAAAAAAGTGCTCTTTCATTCTGAGAACAGGTTCATTAGGTTGTTTAACTTATACAACACAGTCTGTCAATCACCATCAATTAACAGCTTGTTGGTGAAATATTACATATAAACTTGTAACATTAGTGAATTATGTGCCATGTTTGTTTAGAAATAATAATTATGCCGGATGACAGAGACATGTAGCTTTTTGCTTAATTTCATTTGAAGTTAAATGTTAGGCCTTGTTCGCACGGGCGTAAAATCTTTGGATAAACGAAGGCGCTTTGAACGTCCTAGACGTTTATGTTGCGTTTTGGTGGGATATATCCGGTCCTCCGAAGCGTAAAATGAACGCGAAGAAAACGCACTAGCAGCGCTTTCCTTTCGTTCGTTGGGATTTGAACGGCAAGAAAAAGCTGCATGCAACGGTTTTTTGACGCCGTATAAACGTGCAGCCAGACAAACGCACGTCACCAAAGCCCGTGTGAACACTCTCATTGACTCCTATGTAGAGATGTTCTGATACCATTTTTCCCCTCCCGATACCGATTCCGATACTTGAGCTCAGGGTATCGGCCGATACCGAGTACTGATCCGATACCTGGGTGTGTATCTGTATATACAGCTGTAGATACTACT